>VDFB02252041.1:0-216485 GCA_007258455.2 Sequoia sempervirens | reverse complement strand
GGTGAAACAGGTCTTAGTAACCTATTCAAATATAATTAAAAACAAACTTTAAAGAACTCCACATTGAGAACATATTATTCAAGAGAGAAAAAAAGGATGGCGTGCACTCCAAGGCTTCATTCTTTTGGTCTACAAGAGGACGGTCTCAAGCATATTTCCCAGCCTCTAGCAAGGTTTCATGGCAGTGGTATTGGTGCCTCAAAGATGCGCGCAACATCGAATGAACATGTTTTTTCTAAAGGAAATATCAATGACAAATTCAACAATGATCAGTCAAGGGCTCAGGGTGTGAATTTTTCTTTGGCAGTTAGGGTATCGCACTTGCAGAATGGACGTGCGAGTAAACCAGGTCCACGTTTTGGATTTGGGAAAGGCTCGTTTGAAATGTCTGGTGATGGGGGTCTCCAGAGGGAGCCACAACTTGCCGTCGCCACTGCAAATGATGCCCCTGCTAATCTTTGCCCATATTTTCTTGTCAGGATCTCACCAGCAACACCAAAAGTTTGTTTGGACAGTTTGGCTTTGGATAGGGAGGGTTTCTTGTCTGATCATGCATTGATTTGTCGTTTCACAAAGACGGCCAAAACTATGTGACCTGCACAGGTCTCAGACAAATGGAAAGATTTTATGGAAGGCGAAATCAGTATTTACCCATGTGCAATGGGGTTTTTCATATTAGAGTTCGATTCAAAGGAAGACAAGGAGTTGGTGCTAGAAAACGGTCCCTGGTTCTTTCAAGGAGATTTTCTATGCATGAAACCATGGTTTCCTAATTTCGATTTGCGTACAAAAGTATTCACTTTTGTTTTTTTGTGGGTAAGACTTCCTTATCTTCCTATTCAATTCTGGGAACTAGTTTGCTTGAGGGCTATAGGAAATAGCCTGGTAAAGTATCATTGTTCTTTTGAGGAAACCATCAACTACCAAAACTCAACATGTGCTCGTATCTGTGTTGAAATGGATTTTTCAAATGGTCTTCTTGTCGAGATTTTGGTGAAGGTGGGAAATAGATGTAGGAGACAACCAATTGATTATGAAAAAATTGCTTTTAGATTTAGGAAATGTTTCTCAATGGAACACTCTTCCTCTCAATGTCAAAAGTTTCATGCTGTGGGGAACTCCAAACCGTCATGGTGGATTGGGGCTGAATCTCAACACTATATCATCCCCCCCAATCCACCCAAGGACTTTGTAAATACTTCAGTCTCTCCAAAGAAAAGCACTCCTTCCTCCCTTCAGCCTCTTGGGGATTGTAATTCACTTGCAAAGGCATCTACAATTCTCTCTAAAGGTAGTGAAGGTTCCATGATAGCAGCAACATTTTCTTTGAGTGTAGGTGGCAACGTCTTGTCTAGCCAATTTGTGGAAAATAGCAATGTTCCCCCTGAAATAGAACAAGAATGGACAGAAGTGAAAAAGAAGAAAACACCGTCAGCAAAACATAAGCACTCTACGACATTAAGCTTCTAGGAAGGTAGAAAATCTGGAATAAATAATACTTCATGTAATCTGGGGTTGAAATAACTATTTGTAACATGTGAATTGTTGATTTAAATTAATATAAAGAGTGCTATCCTCTTTGATAGCAATTTGCCTAAAATAAAAAAACAAACTTTAAAAAAATTAGAATACGCAATCAAATTAAGATTTAAATAAGTTTAAAAACTAAAATTTCATGTAACCAAAGTGAAATTAAAACATAAAATTTTGTATTGCTTCACCTACATTTAGTAGCTCTGATTTTAAAAATGATCTAAATATGCCTTAGAACATGTGGTGGATGGTGTTGAACATTTGGATATCCTCAACCTTTGCATACAACTCTTTGATCCAATCAATTTTGTTCCCAAACTTTTGTAGCATAAGATTGAGAGAATGGACCACTCAAGGTGTCCAAAGGCAAAACATATGTGAATAATGGTTTTCAACCAAAAACCCAGTAAGCTCTACAATTCTTTGGGTTGTCTATTAGGACTTGAACAACATTAGGAGATCTCACTTCCTCAGTGGCTATGATGAGGATGTTAGCAATAAATTGGCCATCCTTCACAATCCATGGTTCTTGAAAACATTGCCCCTTTATGGTACACTAACATGGCATTGCTCAAGGGCCAATTTTTAGCATCTTTCCACCCATTGAAAACAATGGACAACCCTATCTCAGCCCATGAATATCTCATGGGATTCATTGAATCTTCTACAAGCTTGACCTCCTTGTCTAATAAGGTGCCACACACCTTCTTATAACCCAAGTCCTTGTACCCTTTGGAGCCTCATTAACTTTTCTCATCATTTATTACCAATATGGTGAACAAACAACACTGAAAACCAACCCATTTGCATAAATGCATCTTGTTATGTGTTCAACAATGTCTTGAGTCTCATTTTGAAATGTCAGTTCCAAAGGTCCCTTTGGTCTCTCATTTGTAATGGATTGTTCTTTAGGAGTCACCAAAAATGGGTGGCTCTCTACCACAACATTGGGATTAGATGGAAGCATTGGGGGCTTCATTCCCTTTGATCTTCTCTTCGCTAAAGGATGATTTTCTCTACAGCTTACTAGTTCATCTACTTGATCCTACTCATTAATATATGATATCACTTGCTTCAATGGCACATGTACATTTTTTTCGAAGCAAGCATTGATGCCCGCTTCAAGAATTCCACATAAATGGACTTTCACCTGACTATATGAACTTGAATACTTGCCATCACACTCCTAGCAAATCCAAATATAACTCCCACCACTTGGAACAAAATGTATCATATCAGCATACATCTAAAGAGGAGAACTCGGATCTATTTTGAATTTAGGTCGACCTATGGAGCTAGAACTAGTTGCCATTGTAATTCCTACGTCAAGAAATTATATAAACAACACATTCAAAACAAATAAAAACAAAGAATTGAAATATAAAGCCTAACTCTTTTAAAGTTTAAAGCATAGTGATGCATTCATAGAAAAATGAAACAAAAGCAAAGTAAAAGACACGTTTGTAAAATATTAAAATGTAGGAAAAGGAATTAAAAAAGCTTACCTCTTTTTAAAAAAATATTATATGATCTTCTTGGCAGCTAATGGATACTTGCACATGTGTAGGAATAGCAATGCAATTGCTATGAAACCCTCAATGATCAATCTTCAAGTCTCTTTGTTGAATGACAAGCAAGAACAAAAGTTCAACCTTTTGGAATAGTATTTATCTTTTGTAATCAAAATGAGTTTGTTTTAGTGTTTGAAATGCTTTAGTTGACACTTTTAGGGTTAGGAATCCATTTTAGAGTGACTAGGCCAAAGTCAAAGGTGAAAAAATAAAATAGGAAAGCAAAACAAATTAAAATTCCATCAGAAATGTGACAAGTTTCATGTGCGTTCATTGGGTTCCATTTGGATCCTCCTCGAGTTCACCTAGGTTTGTCCCAAATGAACCTAACACTCTCTAGCCACACCCTGCCAGAATCTACAGGGGAACAAGGCCAGACTGCAAATCAAGTTCGAACCGGACCTAAATCTAGTTGGTAAGCAGGTGGATATGGTGACAAAAGTTTATAAGATAAATGCAGCAAGTAATCCTCCAAAAAAATTCCTAAAGAGACTCAAATAACTGTTGGATGAATTTAAAGTTGCAGCAGGAATTAGATAATAACTTCAAAACTCCATCATTTTCACACACATACTCATCTGCCATCATTGGATGGAGAAGTATAAGGAGAACCTTCAAGCACAATGGCACCATTAATAGAGAAATGATCATATTATTGCAATGGTGCTACTGTACAAGTCCTTCACCGTTAATAGAGAAAAGGCAAGATTCAAAAAGGTATTTTAATTTTTCATGTTTCTTAAATGTGATGGAAAAAAAGGATCAATTTAAAAATCAAAATTAAAATTAAAAACATTTTAAAAGACATTTTTCTAGATGGGTTCTGCTAGATTCAACATGGTTCGTCTAGGATGAACCCACAGGCATATAACTACACCCTGGCTGAATCCCCTTAGGTACCAAACTCAAATCCAGTCAAGCTCCCTAATGAATCCATAACTTAGCATAATATAACATTTTACTTTCAATATCAATATTAGCATATATTTCTCCTTTTATCCCAAAAAATTTATTTGTACATCTCAAGAACATAGAAGAACAAAATATTTTGCACTTAAGAGCTGCTTCTTTTGATTGCTACTCAATACAATCCAAAACGATTTTAGATGATCCCAAGGATTGTTTTTAAAATAACAATGCTAATGCATATCAACGTGTTACTATAGTTAAGTCAATCAATGATGATAATGCAAGTAAACTGCATGGTTATCAGTGCTTGAGTCATCGTTATATTCAACTAATAATACAAAACGATAATAATAAATAACAAATTAACTCACCTAAATATCAAATTGTAAGGATCTAAGTTGATCTAGTTCAATTAAATTACTTGAGCAACCATGTTCTCATAAACAGTCCTATCCAGATTCAAGTGACACGTATTTCAATAAGCTTGAACTGTCCTATAGATGCCTTAAGAGAATTACCATTACCAGTGGTTACCACAAATTGCATCTGAACAAGCTGTAAGCGTTAAAAGCACAGGACTGTGCATAAGCTATATAAATTTGATTGACATCATTTCCTTATAGTTTAAAGTTAAACATTAACTCATCCTAACTTCAAGTAACAGAATATCATTATATCCTCTCTATTGAATACTAACAAAAAAGGAACTACAAAATCTGTCCATAACACATGATTGCATACAGTCCCACACCACATGTGACCAGAAATGCACTACTCAAGCACCTGAAAATTTGATTTTTTAACAGGAATATGATTTATGGCTTGTAACATGCACACTTGTATCCTGATAGATTTTTACAAAATCAAAATGCCATATGCACATACAACCACTCAGAATCCCATACTTAGCAAGCCCAGATAAGTAGCATTTACTTTTTCATCTTTTATTAATTGGGAGCAACAGGTGAGTCGAGAACATGCAAACAGATAACATGACAAATTTCTTACCACACATAAAACTGCACATTAAGTATTATGGATAATGAATGATCATATATTCCCAAACACTCAAGTATTGCTGCCTGCCTCCTTGTTTCATGCTCTGAACTTGTGTTTGTCAGCCAACCTTTAAAAACACCCTTCTCTAAGAGATAACGAATTCTCTTCATGGTCATTTCCCGCTGATGTTCCATTGGCTTATCATAGTCTGGGATAGCATATACTTTTCCAGCTTTCTTCTTTGTAATGAAGAGATCACTGTTAGCCATCAAATTGAAAATCCAGTCCCGATCTTCAACATTGTGACCATGCATCAATTCTCTCATGGCAACAATATCAAAAGTGGGTTTCCCTGTATAATTTTGAAATGGAATCAGTCATCAGAATATAAGATAAAATAAATGGATTCATAAAATATGCTAATGCCATGGAATAATTGTAACTGCCCTAATATAATATCAAAGGAAAGATGATTAAAACTTAAAAGGAATTAAAATTTATAATTAACACTTTTATAAACATAGTTGGCATTTATACAAAGAAGGTATCCAAAATTAAATAATAACATGTTTTGCAGGCATTTTGTGGAGGATAGATCTGGAATTACAAAAGCATTATTTTTAAGTGCGTGTATTTTGCATACAACACGTTGAGGGCACTAAAATAAACCAAAAGTGTTGGAATAAATTTTTTTGGCTGAAGTGAAGATGAACTAGCTAAAAAATCTAGAACAGTTAAATTTTAGGAATACTTTCATTGTGAAAAGCCCGTAAAAGTCACAAACAGCACAATAAATGTGAAAATCAATACGGTTGACCAAGCAGGGCAAAAAACAATTCGCAGTTTCCCCTTGTATTAAATTTAGAAGAAAAATTATTATCTGCTCGCTACTTCAACAACTGCCTTAAGACAAGAGTTTGAAAACTACCATGATAAGTTCAACAAATCTGGTTTAGTTTTACAAAATGGCTCATTTGATGTATACAGCTTATCGGAAGATTATTTCAATATAATAAAGCAATAATCATGGAATGTGAAGATATAAATTAGGGGTAACAAATTTGAATTGAGCAGTGCTCAGTTTACTTGTAAATGTAAATCCACACTAAAACACCAAACTGGGGTGGTGAGGCTCTTGAAATTTGTTGATTTATTGTAGCCTCTCTTAATACTAAATCTGGGTGCTTGGTGAAACTCTTACAATTTGTTAATTTATCATAGCCTCTGAAAAGTTTTTAAGTTTGCTTGGGAAAGAACATGCCATTTGTTTGTGGGATTTAAATGCAGATCAATTTACTTGTAAATTCGCATCAAAACACTAATCAGAGGTGCTTGATTAGGCACTTACACTTAGAGGTTTAAAGACAGTTTTCTCCAAACAGAAATGTTAAACAGCTACATGAAACACTCTGCAACATCTTTGTTTCAGGGAAAACTGCCGGGTCCACTGCCAATGGGTTATTGGCCCAATCATGGGGTTGATGACATGTGAAGTCATCCACTTGGTTCAATTCTCGGGAGGGCCTCACACCTAGAAAAACATATAGTTGGGCCCAGAAACTGGTTCTGCGAAAATTTGGCAAATGAGATACCCTTCTCATGGCTATCAAGCCAGATGTGAGATTTACCCTTTTAGGCATTTGACCATACCTATCATGGCCATAATTGGCAGAATAGATATCCCCTGCGATGGCTATTGAGACAAAAGCAAGATTATACATTAGTGAGCATCAGTGGATTCAACAGAACAAATATCCTGTTGTGGTCATTAAGTTATCAGATTGACCCTTGTGTATATATGACCCTTAGCAGATGTGAACAGACTTGGCAGAATGGATACACCCTTATCTTGGCTATTAAACCAAATGTGTTCTGGACCCTTCCATGCATTTGAGCCTTAGCAGGTATCCACAGATTCAGTCAAATATATACACTCATAGAAGCATAAATACTCAAAAAATCAAAAAATCCTGATTTTTAAAAAATCTTCAGCTGAAACGATTTTTTCCCCAAAAGATCCTGATTTAATCAGTCGTGATTTTCAATGATTTTCAAGGGTTTAAATCTTGAAAAAAATGCATAAAAATCATGAAAAATTTACCCAACCAACCCGTCGCAAAACTCTAACCATGTGAAATCACTATTTAATTGGGTTTTTTGTTGATTTTTAGCACAAAACTGAGCGTTGGCCATTGGGACATGGTTCACCATCAAAGATTCACTAGATTTCATCAAGCTGCTGAGGCAAATCATAGGTAGGCGACCTTGAATGGACATATATTTCTAATAGATGTTAAGGATATTAAAATAGAGACATGTTCTTTGGTATGCTTCTATGTTTGATGTTAAGGACATTAACACGGAATGGTTAAGAGATGTGCTGTTTTTTCTCTATATTCCATACTACTGTCGTTTGCTTTAGGCTCGTAGTAATGCTTTAAATGTATATAAATCCAAAGACACAATTTAGTGGGAAATAGTAGACAATATCATAAATACTAAGTAAATATAGAAAGCTAGAATAAACTGAAATGAAACTCTTGGCTTGATATCAACCTAAAGAGGTTTGTTTTCTTTGAATTCTTGTGATCCTAACTATTCAAAAGAATTTTAACATTTCAATTGTCAACAATAATACCAAGGTGCTTGTTTAGATTATCAAGGTTAGGTTGGGGCAAATTTCCTTTCCAAATGCTAACAAAGTGTGATAATTTGGAGCTTCAATTTAACACTGACCATCAAGTTTTAGTGACAAGCAAGTAGGGTAGTGACAATTGTATAATCGAATGGGAAGCATAAGTACATACATAATAGTATATAGACATTGTGGAACCAGAAGTGGAATGGTTCCTATCAGAAAGATAAAAATCAGCTTGTAGCAGGGATACTCGGGGACGCGCCCCCCCCCCTCCCAAACCCCCCGTCCTGGTTCCCAGGACGTCCCGGGTACCAGGGGACGGCAAGGGGACGGCAGGGGACCGTCCCCCTTTTTTGAAAATTTGTGGGAAACGTCCCGGGGACGGGGGGACGCCGTTGACCCAATGGGGGACGGTCGGCCGTCCCCCGCGTTTTGCAAGTTCAAAACATAAAATTAAAAAATAATGCTCCTGCCTACATGGCATGTGTGGGCCCAAGTGGTTTTTACTCCTTTATGAAGGAAAAAGGGCCTCTCTAACCTCATTTTATTCATTTTGTTTGTTTGAGCAGCCAAGGGTTTGAGAGGAAAAAAAATTGCAGCCATTGAAGGCGAAGGAGCAGCAGTTTGGAGGAGAGGAGGTTGAAATAGTGTTGTTGGGAGTGCAAATCCACCAAAGAGGTATGCATTTCCTTTTCCTTTTTTTTTTTCATTTTTTTGCAAAATATGAAGCATACATAGTCTGATTTTTTTTTATTTTTTTACATTTTCAGTCAAAACTTGCATTCTAAAAACAAAAAACATGAGCAGCAGTGAGGGTGGGAGTGATAGTGAAGTTGAAATGCAAGCTAGAAGGGAAACTAGAGAGCAAATAACCCCTACCCAATGCCCTCCTTCATCAACCAATACCAAAACCATGAAGGACTATGCAAAACACCCATTAGACAAAAAAAAACCATTCCTTCAATATGTGACAGCCAGGGGTGAAAGACAAAAAAATTCAGGGGGGAGTAGGGTTTGGTTTTGCCATGTTTGTGAAAAGGAGTTTAGGGGCAGCTACACAAGAGTTAGGTCTCATTTTTTGGGTGAGGTGGGCCATGGAGTTAGAGCGTGTCTGCATTGACAGATGCACTATTTATAGAGTGCCAAAAAATTCAAATGGAGTGTGATGGTGGGGTTCAAGGTGGGTCTCCTTCTTTCCCAAGTTCACAATCATCTATGCCTACTCCTACTCCTAGTCCTTCCACGGTTGGTAGTAGTGTTATCTTAAGAGGAAAGAGGAAGGTGATTGGTAGTGATAAGGCAGCCTCAGTTGAGTCCATGTTTCAAAACCAAGCATGAGAAACCACTGAATCCTCCATTGCCAAATTCTTTTTTGCCCATGCCATTCCATTTCATGTGGCCCATTCCTCTTATTTCAAACAAATGGTGAAAGACATAGCCACTGTTGGTCCTTCATTCGTACCCCCTGGAGATCATAAGCTACGCACCACCCTGCTAGACAAAGAGTACTCCAAAGTTAATGTGTTAATGGAGGAGATGAGGCAAACATGGATGAGGACAGGGTGCTCTATAGTGATGGATGGGTGGACTGATTGTAGACATTGGCCACTCATCAATGTCATAGTCACATGCCTTGCTGGTTCTTATTTTCTTAGAGCCGTAGTTTGTTTAGGGAGAAGTAAGGATGCAAACTTTCAATTTTCCATTTTGAGAGATGCCATAGAGGAGGTTGGGGCTGCAAATGTGGTGCAGGTGATCACCGATTCGGCATGTGTGTGCAAATCGGTTGGGTTGATGGTGGAGGGTACTTACAGGCACATATTTTGGACCCCATGTTGTGTTCATGCATTGAACAATACATTGAAAGACATAGGGAAGATGGATTGGGTGAAGAAAACGGTGGTAGAAGCTAGAGACATTCAGATGTTCATTTGCAGTCACCACACCTCACTTGCTCTCTTCAAGACATTTTCAAAGAAGGAGTTTCTCAAACCTGTTGATACAAGGTATGCCATTTACTTCATTTTGTTTCACTTTCAATTTGTATTCATAATCTGATTTTGTTTTAAATTTTTATTTTTTAATGAATCATTGAATTAATGAATGTAGATATGCCACCTACTTCATCCTATTGGAGAGATGCTTGAGGTGCATGAGCCTCTACAATTGATGATGGTCAATGCTGAGTGGACTAGATGGCCTAATGCAAGTTCTACTCAAGGAAAGAGCATCAAACAAAAGATCCTCGATGATGATTGGTGGGCCAATGTGAGGTAAGACATATTAGATGGCTGATTTTCATATTAAATTTCTGATTTTAATATTTTAATTTTATTGTCCAATGTTCCAACTTTTGAAGTTTCTAACATGTCAATTAACTTGTCAACTAATTATTTTGAACTTTTTGTTTGCATTTTGTAGATATATTTGCTCCTTCATCTCGCCTATTGTAGATGTCATCAGATATGCTGATACATACTCTCCTAGTCTTGGAGAGAGATATGAGACATTTGACAATATGTTTGGGAAGATCAAGCAAGTTATTTCGGCAAAGGACCCCACTTTGGATTTATATGAGCAACGCATTAGGCCCATTGTGACGCGGAGGTCGAATATAATGAACACCCCGCTTCATATGGCTGCCTTTGCTCTAAATCCAAAATGGTATGCACCAAGGGATGGTAGGGTGCCTCCATGTGATGATCTTGAGGTTTTAGATGGGTTCACATGGGCCATTGAAAAGATTTATCCACCAGAGCAGGCTTCACTACTTCGGTCACAATTTCTAGACTTTGGTAATCTTAATGGCCCAAACTTGAGTAAACCACAGGCGAGGTTGGATAGAGCTATATTAGCTCAATCGAACCCTATTGGGTGGTGGACCTATCATGGGAGAGATACACCGCAGTTGAAGATACTTGCCACTCGCCTTCTTGCATAGGTTGCTAGTTCCTCTGCTGCTGAGAGGAATTGGTCCATGTATAGCTTTATCGACTCCCTCAAGAGGAATAGACTTACCTCTAGACGAGTGGAGAAGCTAGTGGTCGTTCATAGTGCTCTTCGGCTTTAGGATTGGCAAACTCCAGAGTATCGACAGACTCTAGCTCTACGGTGGGATATTGATTCTGAGGACACGGCTCAGATAGATGAGGAGACAACTGAGGGTTTGGTTGGGGTTCCATTCGCTAAGGAGGAGCATCACAATGGTAGTGACTCAGAGGATGACTGATTTTGATGCGGTTATGAGAGATGATTAGGGGCAGCTGTGCTCTTTGTTTATTTTGTATTCATTAATGACATGCAATATTGTATTTTGATTTTCATAGCAAACTTTAAAACTATATGGTAGCAATGTAGCCTTTGGGCATTTTGATATAAGTTTATAAATTATAACTTGGAGATTGTTTCATGATTTGTGTATGTTAATTTTGAATGCGTATTGAGTATTGGCATAATGTTGAACACAAATGTTATATGTTAATGTTCTATAATGTGTATTATGCATGCCTTATTCATGTTATCTATTGAATATTTAAAATTTCCCTATATTTTTATATAGTCGTCCCCTACCGTCCCTAATTTTGGCCTCAAAAATCGGAAACTTGGGGACTCATCCTGCCATCCCCTGTTGTCCCTGTCCCGGAAACTTGGGGTAACCTTGGCTTGTAGTGATGAAAAAAATGAGCTATAGCAATAATATGTATCAAAATGAAAGATTGGTTTGGTTATATTTGAATTTCCCATATATTTTGCAAGCTTAATGCTTTGTTAATTGGAAAACTCATTGCTTAAATGCATGCCCTGCACTTGTTCATGAACTACATTCCATTTAGGATCGTCATATACATGAAGGTTCAAAAGGCCTACAAGGAGTACAATAGCACATGAATGCTTTAGACATATATACTATAGCATTCCATGCGTGTTAAATAGGTATCAGGCAAACTAATACATGCCTTGAGAGAAGTCACGCCCTAGTCTTGTAGGCTTATCTTAATCCCTCCCGAAGCAGGCCTCATATATTTTCTCTTTAATGATCTAGATAGATTTCAGCAACAACTGTCCCATTGAAAGGGAATGTTCCTCATGCTTTGATTTTCCATTGAAACTTGTACCTATAATCTCTCAAATTCTCAACTCAAAGTCCATCAATGATGCAAAATCAAGGAAAACTTACTTGAATAATAATAGCTAAAATGGTGGCTCAAGTAGTTGCTATCTTGTTTTGTATTAGTGGGTCTTTATTATCTAATGGAAACACTCCCTTTACTCTTTTACAAATCTGCTAAAATAGTTATCAATGAGAACATTTCAATATAATTTACGGTCTTTTGAGATTTAAGAGTTTTTTCAAAAGCATTTTAATTTTTCTATTACTCTATCTTGAGCTATTTGATTCAAAACCTATTAAGTTGAACTTTGCAATTTCTTCCTTTGTCATATAATTTCTCTTTCACACTCTTCATATAGTTCTCTTTGGCATTGTTGTAGAAATTGCAAGCAATGTTAAATCACAAATATGAACCAATTGATTCCCGTTTTGTAATTTATGATGTCTACTCAGCGAAAGAAAAATGTCTTTTTAATCACTTTCTTGAGCCTAAGGATTTTGAAATCCTAGAGGCCAACTTGGATAGTCATGAGGTTGAACGACTTAGGAGAGGCTCCAAACCAAGAGCTTCATCATCAGGACCCTCATCCCTCTAGGATAGCTCTATTTGTAGTAGCAAGTCATTGGCTATGTTTGATTTTTTGGAACTTTGTACTTTGTTTATAGGTTGACTTTCTAAAAACTATATTGTAATTGAAATTTTATCAACTGTAACCATCTAGTTATTATTTATGCACTATGAAGTATGCTTTGTGCAATGCAATGTAATCAGCAATATGAATATAAATTATAAACAACAAAATCCTACTTTCTACAGTTCATAGGTTAAACTCTGTTTTATTTGCTCTCTATATCTCTATGCTATGGAAATGCCCTTAAATTTTTTATTTTTTATTTTTAAATTAGTTTTTGTTTCTTTTTCTACAATTTTTTACATTTTTTTAAAATCTGATTTTTCCTGAATTTTTCTCGATTTTTTCCCGATTTTTTCAAAAAATCTTATACTTTTGGTTTGCCAATTTTTTCCCCAAACAATTTTTGCTGCTATGGACTCATACACTCTATCACAGCTTAAGCTAAGTGTAAGATTAACCCTTAGCATGCATGGGCAGATTTGATAAAATACATACCCCAGTGTTGTGGCTACCAAGTTGAATGTCAGATTGGCCCTTGCAGACATTTGACCCTTTGTGGGTGCAGACAATTTGGCAGAATAGATAACCCCTGTAGTGGCTATTAAGCTGAAAGTGAAATCAACCCTTGCAGGCATTTGAAACTTCGCTGATTCTTGAATTTGCCAAATCAGGCAATTAATAGTTCTTTAAACCAAATCCTTTAGGAGAATCTCATAGAAAGAATTAAAAAGAATAAAAAGGAAACTGCTTGTTATGTCTCTAATTTAATTTGCATCAAGTTCCTATTTATTTCCTTCAATTTCACTGTAATCCATCACCTAATGCAAAGCTACCCTTAGAAATTTTGTTGGCTGTTAGGACAGTTACCATTCGAGGAATTTTTCTTACTGCCAGAGAAATTAAAACAAACAATCACACTCCCTTTTTCTTGGGAGGGGGGGATAAATATCCCATACTTTTTGCAGCCCTAGGCATCGGATGCACGAATCATTGAGTTTTTTCAGCTTAAAGCTAAGGACTCAGGAGTATTGATCCATGGTGGACTATTTATGAGACAAGCATTCTCACCAGTAGACGAACTACCACGTGGCAATCGAAGAGTTTTTAGCATCTGGCTGTCGCTTTAGGATGTGCAAACAATCATCCTTTATGGTGTAGGGTCTTTGCATTCTGTAAAAATTGATCCTTTTAATTAATTGGGCGATTTTACCAGTAAACCAACGGCCTTTGGACTGTCAAGTTTTTTAAACTTTGAATTCAAAAAAACTCATCCAAGTAGGTTTTTAACTATTTTTATTATTATTTAAAAAAAACCTGAAAATTGAAAAAACAAATTCCAAAAAAAGCCATAAAGCTGTGCAATATAGATAGGATTCGCACTTCAAGTCACAATACAAGATTAGATTGCACTGGTTTTCTTCCAAACAAGTTCTTTTGTTTCTAATTATCATGGAGTACAGAATTTAAGGGTAATGGACCTCAGAACAGTAAGTCCATATATTTTGAAGACCATTAAACATCTAATACATGAATCTATACAATAAAGGCTCACTTGAAGCAACTTCTGGAGGAGAATATTCCAAGCAATGAAGCCTCTGAATCCCATGAACTCCACCACAGCCATGGCGATGGAGATGTAGATGTCTTGCGAGAATGCATGATCTCCTTGCAATTGCATTTTCGCAATCTCTCTCCTCCATATTTCTCAATTGCTAAAATGGATACAGCTGTTATTTTCCCAACTAATTCTCTCTGATTGATGAATCGGGTATTCTGAACTTCTTAAAGTGACCTTTCCATTCCCAATTGTTGGGTACCGTGAAAATCCACCAGATGTTATCAGAACTGTATGACTATAAACAACTGATAAATTCGCATCGAGAAAACGCTCGGACGGCTTTGATTCTTATTGTTGTCAGTCTGTCTTTGTACGAAATGTGCAAGTTGACCATGTTGAATGTAACTATCAACTTATCGCTCCAAATGTTTTCGGGAGTTCATGGTAAAAGTAGGCAGTTTATCAAAGACTAAATCAAATAATTTATTTTTAATAATAAAAATCTATAAATACAGACATATGGCCTCCAAATTTAATTATTAGTTCAAATATATTTTTATTATTAAATAAATTTAATTAAAAAAAGGTGACTTTTTAGTGGGTGGGTGTAATTAAGTGTAAACACAAAGTATTGTTATTAAATTACAAGACACTTGTGTTTATAAATGTAACAAGTGTCATGTAGTGATTAGTCCTTATCATTGCAATATGTTTGAAAATTAATTTATCTAATTATGTTTTAGTAATTTGGTTAAGATATATTGTGTTGGAGGCTTTATCAGAGACCATAATCCAACAAGGTATGGATGATTCTAGTTTTGAGCAAGAAAAGGAGTTAACGAGGAAGTTGAATGAAGCGTTGTCGTGTGAAGAAATTTTTTGGAGACAAAAATCAAGAGAAGTTTGGCTAAAGGTTGGGGATAGAAACACTAAATTTTTCCATAACTCAACTAAAGCTAGAAGAGAAGTGAATCAGGTTAGTTGTATAAAGGCGATGGATGGTCATCTTTTTGGAAGACCCAACAAAAATCAAAGCCTCTGCAGTGGAGTATTTTCAAAACCTCCTAAATGATTGGAATGGCTCGAATTTAAGTGCTCAAGGGGAAATATTGAAAGTAATTCCAAAATTAATTTCTTCTACGCATCTGGATCTCTTGAATGCAAAATTCACAGAGGAAGAAATTAAAGTGGCAGCTTTTGAACTTTAGCTGAAGAAGGCCCCTGGTCCGAATGGCTTTCTAGCTACATTCTTTCAAAAGTGTTGGGACTTTGTTGGTAAAGAGGTGGCTGAAGTGATAGAAGATTCTAGAAGCATAGGAAGGGTGCTCAAGGAAATGAATAACACTTTAATAGCATTAATTCCTAAGAAGCAAAAGCTAGATTTGTGGGAAGAGTTTAGGCCCATTTCACTTTGCAACACTATTTACAAATTTTTGGCAAAAGTTGTGGCTAATCGGTTGAAGAAGATTTTACTGATCATCATCTCAAATGAGCAGACTAGCTTTGTCCCTAGCAGGTCAATTTTTGATGGTGTGATAATAGCTTTGGAGGTCATTCATTCCATTCAGAAGACAAAGAAGCCTGCAATGTTATTGAAACTTGATATCAAGAAAGCGTATGATAAGGTTAATTGGCATTTCTTGTTTAAGGTGTTGGAAGCCTTTGGTTTTCAGAAAGCTTGGTTGGAATGGTTGTTTCGCTGGATAGCAAGCCCATGCTATTCAGTGTTAGTGAATGGCTCTCCTGAAGGGTTCTTCCCGGCTCCAAGGGGACTAAGACAGGGTGACCCCCTCTCCCCTTTTCTATTTATAATAATGGTGGAAGCTTTGGGTTGAGCGTTAGAGCACACAAGGAGGACCGGTTGGGTGGAAGGAATTCAAGTTACAAGTTGTCTCCCATCATTAACGCATTAGCAATTTGCAAATGACACGATGTTGTTTGGCTTTGCTTCTACAAGGGAAGCTAGGAGGCTTAAAGGTATTTTGGACAAATATTTTCTAGCCTCGGGGCAGGAGGTTAGTGTGGCTAAATCAAAGATTTTCTTTTTCAACACTGCAGATTGTAAGGATTTTGGGTTTTAAGAAAGGTCATTTACCATGCAAGTACTTGGGCCTTCCGCTTGAGAAGGGCACTCAAAGTGGAGCTATTTGGAATTTTGTGATAGATAGATTCAAAGAGCGGTTATCCTCCTGGAAGAATAAATGGTTTGTCATGGGCTGGAAGGTTAACCATGTTAAAATCAGTATTATCGGCTCTTCCTATCTATATGATGTCATGTTTTCCTTTAACAGTTGGTATTAGTAAATCTTTAACCCGAATTATGAAAGATTTTTTTTGGAAAGGTAATTCAAATAAAAAAAAGTTTCCTTTAGTAAAATGGCAAAAGATTTGTGAGCAAAAGGAAGAAGATGGAGTTGGTTTAAAAAATCTTCTTTTTTGTAGAATAAGGCATTGGGAGCAAAATTGGCTTGGGTGATTCATTCCCAGCCAAACTGAAGTGGGTAAAAATTGTTTAGGCTAAATATCTGGATGAGGATCTGAATTGTTTTCTTACAGACAAATCTCTTCCCAATGGTTCTCAAATATGGAATTTCATCAAAAATTCTAGGGACCTCATTTTGGATACTTGGGAAGTAAAGACGGGGAGGATGTTCTATTTTGGGAAGATTTGTGGGAAGGTCTTCCTGTCTTAGCTTAAAATCCAGCTTTAGCCAGAATTAGAGAGAAAGCAATTCAAATGTGGGGCTCAAAGGTATAGGATTACTTCAATGCTTCTCAGCCAAGGGAAGGAGGCTATTACAAATGGAAGTTTCTCAATCAATTGGTTTTGTCCAAGAAAGAGGAGGATATGCTAGAGAAAATTCTTTCGGAAAGGAGTGTTGAGAAGACTTGGATAGGATAGGTTGCAATGGAATGCATCGCCTACTGAAAATTATTCAACAAAAATTGGTTATGCGATTTTGGCATCTTCAGGGGTGGAGACTCTTAATTTGCCAATTCAATTGTGCTAGAGCAAGGCTTGTTTACCAAAAGCAAGATTTTTTACTTAGGCAGCTGCCCAAGGCAAAGTTCTCACAGGAGATAGATTTGTCAAGGCAGGTTTTTATGGGCCTTCAAGATGCCCTTTATGTTGAGTAGATGAAGAGACTGTTGATCACTTATTTTCTAAATTGTCAATACACGTGGATGGGAGTGGCTTTGTTCTAATCTTCATTGGAAATCAATATTGTTGGTATGTGGCGATTGATCATGCTATACTATACACCTCGGCATGTATCCTTGTCGAGGTTCGGGGCCAGACTAGGCCCTGGTTCGGGGGTGGCAGCCCCCAAGAAATTTTTTCCTCCTACTTTTTCACCTCATCATCGAAAAAGGAAAAAATCAACGAAAAAAGAAAAAAACCTGACTTTGTAGAACCCGAATCTGGAAGCTTCTAAGCTTGTTAAAAAGGGATTCGGATGGGGGTTACAGTATGATGAAAAACGTGATTATTCGCAAGATTGTAATAGGTTTTGCACTGGATAATAAAATCATTGGATGGTTGCAGTTTGGTGGATGTAGCCCGATTGGGTGAACCACGTTAAATTCTCTGTGTTATAATTTATTCTATGTGTGTTTTAGTTCTCTGTTTATTAATTAAATCTGCATTTAATTGTTAGATATCTATCATTTCTAACCCTAACAAGTGGTATCAGAGCAGGTTGTGTTTCAATTATTGTCTGTAGGAAGGTCTCACGGTTGAGTGGGAGTAATGGCAGATGAGGGTAAGAAGGTTGAGAAGTTTAATGGGCAAGAACTATCATTATGGAAGATGCAGATGGAGGACTACCTCTATCAAAAGGATTTATGGCGGCTATTGGAAGGGAAAACCAAGAAACCTGCAACAATGTTTGATGAGGACTGGGAGATTTTGGATAGAAAGGCTCTTCGCAGTATTCGTTTATGCCTGGCACAATCAGTGGCATTCAATATTACAACAGCAAAGACAACTCAAGAGTTGATGGAAACCCTGGCGAAGTTATATGAAAAGCCTTCCACTTCAAATAAGGTATTTCTAATGAAGCGTTTATTTAATATGAAAATGGTAGAAGGTGGGTCAGTTATTGATTATTTAAATGAGTTTAATACGGTCACCAGCCAATTAACTTCTGTAAAATTAAACTTTGATGAAGAAGTTAGGGCTCTTTTGATTCTGTGTTCTTTGCCTGAAAGCTAGAATAGCTTGGTAATGGTTGTTAGCAATTTTATTTTTGGTTCGAATACATTGAAATTTGATGATGTTGTTGGTGTTATTTTGAGCGAGAAAATTCGTAGGAAAATCTCAGGTGGAACATCCACATTAGGCAGTGTTTTGAATGCAGAAAGCAGGGGTAGAAGAAAGGAGAGAGGAAACAATTCTAGAAATCGTGGGAAGTCATGAGGAAAATCAAAGGACAAAACGTCCCAATCTAGAGACAAGAGGGATTGTTGGTACTGTGGTAAGCCGGGTCATTTAAAGAAAGATTGTTGGTCTCAGAAAAATAAAGGGAGACAAAAAGGAAGGAAGTAAAGAGGCAAATGTGGTAAGTAATAAGTTTGATGAGGATGCTTTGATACTTTCCCTTGATAATGCTGATGATTCTTGGGTGTTAGATTCAGGGGCTTCATTTCATGCTACCCCCCATAGAAGTTATTTTCTTGATTATGTCCAAGGGGATTTTGGGCTGGTTTATTTAGGAGATAACGAACCTTGTCAGATTGTTGGAAAGGGAAGAATCAAGATTAAGTTGCAGAATGGGAATCATTGGCTACTACATGAGGTAAGGCATGTTCCAAAGTTAAGCAAAATTTAATTTCAGCAGGGCAACTAGATGATGAAGGTTGTGTTGTTACATTTAGTGATAAAAATTGGAAGGTCACAAAGGGGGCCTTAGTGGTAGCAAAAAGTGTGAAAGTAGGCACCTTATATCTTTGTACAGGTCATATTGTTCCTTCTACTTTAATTGTTACGGAAAAAGGTCAATGTTCAAGAATAGTTGTTGTAGTTCAGCAGGTAGAAGATCATACAGTTGTTGTGGACTTTGAATCAACACTATGGCATAATAGACTTGGGCATATGAGTGCAAAAGGTATGAAAGTAATTCATTCAAATAATGTTTTACCAGGTCTAAAATGTGTTAATATGGATTTCTGTGAAAGTTGTGTGTATGGAAAACAAAAGAAAGTAAGTTTTCTCAAGGATGGGAAGCAAAAGAAAGATGAGAAATTGGAGCTTGTGCATACGGATGTATGGGGACCAGCTCAGGTATCTTCTCTCGGTGGCTCTCTGTATTATGTTACATTCATTGATGATGCAACTAGGAAGGTATGGATTTATTTCCTTAGGCAAAAATTTGATGTATTTGAAACTTTTAAAAAATGGAGAAGCTTGGTTGAGAATGAGACGGGTAAAAAGCTAAAATTTCTCAGATCTGATAATGGTAGTGAGTATTGCAGCAAAGAGTTTGAAGATTATTGTTTCTCTAATGGTATTCATAGGTAAAAAATAGTTCCAAGGACTCCACAGGAAAATGTAGTGGTTGAGCGCATGAATAGAACAATAATGGAGTGTGCACGGACTATGAGATTGCATGTTGGGTTGCCTTTAAAAATGTGGGAAGAAACTATAAACACTGTTGTTTATTTAATTAATAGAGGTCCCTCTAATCCTTTGGGTTGTGGTATTCTAGAGGAAGCATGGAAAGGTAAGAAGGTGAGTTATTCTTTTCTCAAAACCTTCGATTGTGAAGCATTTGCACATGTAGATTATGAAAATAGAACCAAACTTGATGCAAAATCAAAGAAATGTATATTTGTTGGATATGGCATTGATGAATTTGGTTATAAGCTTTGGGATTTTGAAAATCAAAAAATTGTGAGAAGCAGGGAGGTCATATTCAATGAGAAAGTGGTGTACAAAGATCTGTTGTTGCAACATGAAAAGAAAGAAAATGATTATGCAGTGTTGGATGATATTCCAAACAATAATGTTTCAGTGGTTCCTCATGCTAGGAAACAATAGCAACAACAAATACCACAAACTCCTGTGATTGTTAGACGATATTCAAGGATAAGTAGACCTCCAGAAAGATTCTCTCCCTCTTTGTATACTATTTTGTTAACTAATGTCGGTGAACTAGAATATTATGATGAAGCTATGCAAGTGGATACCAAGGTTTAGTGGGAGCATGGAATAGAAGAAGAAATGGACTCCTTGCTAAAAAATCAGACTTGGGAATTATGCAAGTTGCCTATAGGTAAAAAGGCTTTACCAAACAAATGGGTTTATAGGCTGAAAGAGAAGGATGGAGGTAAGAAGAGATTTAAAGTCAGATTAGTTGTAAAGGGATTTGCACAGAAAAAAGGGTATTGATTTTGATGAGATTTTTTCTCCAGTTGTTAAAATGACTTCTATTCGTATTGTTTTAAGTATTGTGGTTGCTAAAGATTTGCATTTAGAATAGCTTGATGTTAAAACAGTCTTTCTCCATGGTGATTTGGAAGAGGAAATATATATGGACCACCCACAAGGATTTGAGGTCAAAGGTAAGGAGAAACTAGTGTGCAGATTGAAGAAAATTTTATATGGCTTGAAGCAAGCACCTCGACAATGGTACTTGAAATTTGATAGTTTTATAGTTGAGCAAGGCTACAACAAGTGTAATTTTGACCATTGTGTTTATTTTAAGAGGTTGGATAATGACAGCTACATGCTTGTAGCAGGGTCTAACATGGATCACATAAGTGAGCTAAAACAACAATTAGCAAAATCTGTTGCTATGAAGGATTTGGGGGCAGCAAAACAAATCCTTGGTATGAAAATTTATAGAGATAGGAAAAATAGAAAATTATTTTTATCTCAAGCTAATTATGTTGAAAAGGTGTTGCAGAGATTTCATATGGAGAATGCAAAAGTTGTCAACACACCTTTGCCTAGTCATGTTAAATTGACTAAGGATATGTGTCCAAAGACACAAGAGGAGGAAAAAAAAATGTCCAAGGTACCATATGCTTCAGTTGTAGGCAATTTAATGTATGCCATGGTATGCACAAGACTGAATATTGCACATGTCGTAGGAGTTGTTAGCAGGTATTTGAGTCATTCTGAAGTTGAGCATTGGAATGCGGTAAAATGGATTCTCAGGTACTTGAGAGGTACATCCAATAAATGTTTATGTTTTAGGGGCTCTAATACTGATTTAAAAGGCTATGTTGACTCAGATTTGGCAGGGGATATAGATACTAGGGGGAGTACCACATGTTATGTATTTATAGTTGGTGGGATAGTAGTGAGTTGGATTTCTCGATTGCAACATTGGTTGCTTTATCCACCATAGAGGTAGAGTATGTTGCTGCAATAGAGGCGGCAAAGGAGATGATATGGCTACAACTTTTCATGGATGAGTTGGGAAAACAACAGGCTAGAAATTACTTGTTTACAGACAACCAGATTGCTATACATCTTGCAAAAAATTCTACCTTGCATTCTAAAACAAAACACATATAGTTGAGATATCATTTCATTCAGTCGGTGTTGGAGGATGGACAGGTTAAGTTGGACAAGATACATACAGGTGTTAATCCAACGAATATGTTTACGAAGGTAGTGACAAGGGAGAAGTTGAGCTCCTCTTCAGCTTTGGTTGGCCTTCAAGGTTGAATTCAAGTATAACAGAGCAGCAGGGTCCAAGGTACTTATTTCTGGGGGGAGTTGTAAGTGCAATAATGTCGTCCAGGATCAGTCTCCAAGTGGGAGATTGTGTTGGTGTGGAGCCTGATTATTCTCCAAGTGGGAGATTGTTGGTATGTGGTGACTGATCATGCTATACTATGGGAAGGTCTTATTGTCTTAGCTGAAAATCCAGCTTTAGCCATAATTAACGAAAAAATCAACGAAAAAAAGAAAAAAACCCGACTTTGTAGAACCTGAATCTGGAAGCTTCTAAGCTTGTTAAAAAGGGGTTCGCATGGGGGTACAGTATGATGAAAAACACAATTATTCGCAAGATTGTAATAGGTTTTGCACTAGATAATAAAATCATTGGATGACTACGGTTTGGTGGATGTAGCATGGATTGGGTGAACCACGTTAATTCTTTGTGTTATAATTTATTCTATGTGTGTTTTAGTTTCTCTGTTTATTAATTAAATCTGCATTTAATTGTTAGATATCTGCCATTTCTAACCCTAACAAATATTACATAATAATCTCTTTGATTGGTTAAAATCTTGGTCGTTACAGTTCAAGCATTTGATGATTGGGGATTTGTGGGTATCAAGTTTGTCTCTTGTTTTATGGGAAGTCTGGAAGGAGCAAAACATGCACATCTTCCAGGATAAGGAACTTTCTAACCCCAAGCTTCAATGTAAGATTGAGGCTAGTATTATAGAGTTGTTTAATGCGAGATTGGGTGAATTGAATCCCAAGAAAGGAAATTTCACTGAATGGGACTCCTGGATTTTAAAGAATTGGGGTGGTTTAAAGGCTCCTTCAAGCAGGAATGTTGGGGCATCCTTTGTAGTTGATCGAAGTAAGGTAGTTTGGTTTCCCCTAGAGCCAAGTTGGGTCAAAATGAATTTTGATGGGGCTTCTAAGGGTAATCCTAGGCCCTCAGGTGCAGGTTGCATCATAAGAGACTCTTCAAGTGTGACTTTGGGGTGGATAGCACAATCATTACCAGTTGGAACAAACAATGCTGCTGAATTTCAAGCCCTCATTCTGGGTTTGGACTTCTATTCTGAATTGGGTTTGATTTGGGTGGTAATTGAGGGGAACTCCTCCCTTGTAATCAATGCGCTCAAATCTAAGCAAATCACTAATTGGAAACTAGGCAAAATGTTAGAAGCTGCTTTAGATTGGATCACTAAGCTGGAGCAAGTAATGTTTAACCATATCTTGAGGGAAGGTAATTCTGAGGTGGATCTTCTATCCAAGTTAGGAGTTCAGGGTCCAGATATAAAGGAAATTTTTTAAATAAATATGTTTCAAGTTTGTGGGAGGTAGGGAGGGAGCCCTTCCAAGTTGGCGGAGGGAGGTGGCATTGGATGCCATGTCAAATGGTGGTAGGGGGTGGGGTGTTGTGTTGGCATTTCGGCTGGCCAATTTTTCTAGCTACTTTTTTGAGTGTCGTTGGCATTTGTGAAAGGACAGATGCGAATCATTCCGCTAAGCCTTGTGATGTAGGTTATTAATGTTGAGGTGATCCCTATATACAGAAAGGACATTTGCCCGCTGGTGGAGTACCATTAGTTGTGTTCGACAACGACATGGTAATAAGGGATCATTCATTTAATGATGGTTTGGTTTCTTTCTTTGGTGCATTCTTTCCTTTGTAGGTGGTTGTGGTAGTTGTGGGCTCCTTTCTCTCTTTCATCTGAGGCATTTTGCGTTGGGTTGAGGATGGTGAAGGGGTTGAAGTTCGTGATTGAAGTATCTGTGGTGGGCCTCGCTTGTTTTGGGGTCAATACACCCATCTCCTTGAAGTCGTCGTCGAGACAAGCCTTGTTCAAAGAGGTCTTTGATCAAAGGCTCAAGTGCATTTTGCTCAATTATGAGTCATTGGTGCTAGTAGTAGTAAAAATGGTTTTGGGTTCAAGCCATTTGGAGTGTAATGAGTATGGGAGGGACAATTTGCATGTCTCCTCTCGTTTCCTTGCCTCTCTTTTGGATAATCTCATCCCGAAGGTAGAGGCTAAAAGTTTGTTGGTTAATTCGTTTCGAGGAGACCTGGTGGAAGGTGTGGACAAGGTGTCGAGTGCAATGCTTGAAGGCAGAGGTTGTCTGCGACCGTGCGTCCTGTAGTGGCTTCGTTCAGAGGATACAATTAAAATTTACCCGTTCCTTCTGGATTTGCATGGTCAGGGTTTGATGAGGCACAAGATGATTGTGGTAGTGGCAGTCATTTTTCTAAAAAAGTTTTTTGGTTTGATGGCAGTTGATGATGAAGGGTGGAAAGAGGAATTCAAAGACTTTGCATGTTTGAACAAGTTCCTCTAAGGTGGACAATGGTGAAGGTTTTTTGGGCTTGTTCGGGTTGTTGTTGTTTTTTGCCTATCTCAGTGGTGGTTTGGGCAGTTTCTAGCTGCTCATGGCTTTTTCATTGCAGGTTTTTGACTGGTTTTAGTGGCTTCTATTAGGTTTGGTTTTCTGGTGGGTGGTGTTCAAGAAATTTTGCTGGTGGTTGGATGAATTTTTGATATCTTATTACTTGTGTAGTAGATGTTTGTATTTAAGGTTTTAGCTTTATTAATAAAATAAATAGTATCTTGCATATCAAAAAAAAAAATTGGTTAAGATATATGTTTTGACTAGTAAAATATAGTCCTTCAAACAAAATCTATATAGAATGCACTTATAATTGAACAAGAAGATTATCGAATTATTAGAGTAAAGTATGCATTGCTTTGGTTAGATAGTCATTTATATTAAATATGTAGGATGTTTTATTCAATTAATATGAAGGCTATAATATGACTCAAAATGATTTATTTAATAATAATATAAGTATTATATTTTAAAAAATTTGGTTGACAAATTTGCATGTTTAGCACATTCACCTAAAATAATTGTTAGAGAGGTATGGGAGTGTTTTGGCTTGGATTGGTCTACATGTTCCCACTTGTGTAAGTCCATTGTCCTCATAACCCTCATTCCATACTATTATTTGGAACAAGATATCTCTACATTTATTGCAAGTTTTCTTAGTTCTCTTATCTTCATGCATTTTTTTATTTTTCTCGTTCTTTAAATGGTCATTGGTCATACTAGCCCCACCTTTGATGCTAGGTTTTCTAGCTTGGATGCTCAAAAAATGGCTCCAAAATTCTCACACAAATTCATATCAAAGGTAGTTCATGAGGTAATTATTTTGCTCCTAATGTTACTGTTGATGCCAAAAATTGGCAAGGTAACAACCCTTTGTGGGAAACTCACTTTATGGGGGACCTATTGTGCTAAACTAAGTGACCTCTAAATTTTTAAAGAAGTTGGCTTCTTCTGTGAATGGGGTTTTTGAAAGGGAAACAAAAGCAGATATAAAATAAAGAGTCTAACTAAGGTGATACGCCAGAATTTATATGAAAGGAACGATAAACCTATCTTTTGGATATAGTCTAAGGTCTTGCTTAGAAATTTACCATGTCCTAGAATAACAAAAATTAAGGATTGTAACGCAAACAACTCATTCAATGACATAAAATAATAATCATGCCTATTTACTGAAAAGAAGAGTCAGAAGATATGATCTAAACCAACAAACTTGCATTCAAATTATAGAAGTATGACAAATAAACCATTCAAACAATGACACAACATAGAGTTTACCAATAGAATAAGAAATAGAGAGGTTGAACAATGACACAATCTATGACTTCCTGCAATAATCTAAAAAATACAAAGGCCTAATCTCTCCAAAAATCCTATGATTCTAAAAACTGGTGAAATAGCATATGATCTCCAAACTTGTAACCTAAAATATTGGAACCCTTGAAATGGAACCGTAGAACTAGAACCATTCCCTTGAAGCGAAGAGCAATATTTATAGCAAGCCTTCCACCGCTTGGCAAGTAGCAACTGAAAAGATTCAGAATCTAAGCAATGATGTCAAGGCAATGATGTCCCTCAGTCGTTGTAATAGAAAAGATTTGAGACACAACATTTGGTCTCCCTCCATTCAGGTGCATCCCCTACGAATGATGGCAGTGGTCCAACAAAGTCTCGTGTAGACAAGTTTTTCCCTTCAGGATAAGCAGTTAGAAAATGTGGCAGCATCCTACAGCTCATAGTCTACCTCATCCCCTGCATTGAAGAAGTGTGCACTGAAGAGATGCGTGGCAGCATTTCAGTGCCTGCGGTCGATATTTCCTTCCTTCGCTAAAAGCGTGTGTAGAGAGGACACGTAGCAAACAACCAAAAAAGGGGCCGATGAAAATTGTTGAAGGCATGGTCCGATACTTAGCCAAAAATAAAACCCAAAGGGAGCATGGTGAATTTTGAATTCACAGCTTCTGGCGACTATCAGGGGCGTTTCGCTCTGAGGAATGTGGAACCCAAAATTTTCTTTGGTTCACAAACCAAAGCGCCATCCATCAACGATGAAGTTAGAGCTTGGAAATGACTGCCTACAAAGGTGGCTAGTTGTCTTCAGATGGCCTCACTATATTGCGCAAATTATCCTGTGCTCCACCCAGGTCGAGCATTTCCTTATAAGGCAGTGTCTCAAGTAAACTGGCCCCCACCTCGTAATGGAAAAGTAGATGCGCAAGAGGATGAATAACACCCTCAATGTCTACTATGGTGGGAGGATGGCTAAAACTCTGGAAAGTGTTTGGATCTTGCTCCTTTTCTTCAATTCTTTCTACAATCTGCTCGACTGTGGCAATCGACCCCTCCTTAAGAAATGGAGACAGCAGACCCATCTCACTTAGTTGGGAGAAATTCTCTCGCATGTCATCCATTGTCTAGCTTAAAGTAGTTGCGGCTGCTTTAGTTTGTTGGAAGGCCGAGTGGAAATGGATAAACTTGTTTTTCGTCTGGGTAGTAATATCCCGATCTTCAATCCCTGCCTTGGCCAGGTCTTCATCAGAGACCGAATATAGCTTGGTTAGCAAGCTCTTTGCTTCCGGAACCTTATTTGAGATGAATTGTGGGAATTTTTCAATTATACTGTGAACCTCCTGGCTCAAAATTTTTGCCTTTGATATGAACCAGAGTGTCGACTGCAGAGTCAGGAAGAAGGTTTTAACCTTTTCCCAATAAGAAATATATATCTGTCAAGCCAAGGGGATGAGATTCAGCTACGTGGAGGAGGCCTGGAGAGAGCTCTTTACAGAGTCGATCTCTGCATCCTTTGATTTAATGGCCTTAAATAATTCCACATTTTTCCTCTTCACGGATGCCAATTGCTCCCCAAAGCTACTCATTTCTTTATGCCAGTTTTCCTCAGCTGGGGCGTGGTTCGCCAATTCTCTATCAAGAGAGGACTTTGTCTCTTGAAGCTCATTTTCTAACTGGGCCTTTTGGCCCTCAAAGTCCTTATGATTCTTTTCTAGTTCCTGCTCATATAGAGAACTTTGAGCTGCTAACTCTTTCACCTTTTGTTGTAAATTCTGCTCTGTTGAGGCCAATTGGCTTTGATATTCTTGATTCTTCACTCGCAGCTCATTGAGCTACGTGGGGCCAACAGATTGGGACCTATTGAGCTCCTCTTGGAGCTTGCTCCTCTCCAACTTTCGTTTGCACTTTCTCGAACAAGCGCGCAACTTCTGCTTCAAGTGATTTCTCCTTCATTTCCAGGAAGCTCACCCTTTCCTTCACCAGTTTTAGCTACTCCTTTTTCTTCAACTATCGGCTAGACTTGAGGAAGTTGGTCATCACCACCCATTGCATTTCCTCCATGAGTTCCACCTTATCCTGTAGCCAGTCTGCAGTCAGATCAAGTCCCATGGCATACATGTTGTAATTTCCCGACAACATCTTGCCTTGTGGTTTGGTAATATTCGGGTACATGGTGGCAAAGCTCAGCGTTTTTTGTTCTTCATTGTAAACTGTAGACACTTTAGGCTCCGCATCCTTTTTATCATCCTTTTCTTTTCGCTTTTGGATCCTAAGGGCTCGCATTTGCTTCGTGGTTTCTCCCTGAGATATGAATTTAGCTAGTGACTGAACCAACCTGCTGGCAATAGGTGTATCGGGAGGCAGGGCAAAAGGAAATACCCGTGTAGCAGGCCCTTGTGTTTTCTTTGGTGGGAGATTGACAATTTTTGGGGAGAAAAAGGGAACCTGCCATAGTTCGATTTGCGAACTGGTAGAAGGGCTCATTAGTTGTGGCGATGGGGTGGTCGTAATTGAGTCTATTTTTTAGGCATACTGGGTTGGACTCGAGGTAGTAGAGGCAATAGGGGTGCCAATAGCAGCCGAGCTTTCAGAAAGAGAGGCAACGAGAGATTGAGTAGTGGTGACTGGCGTTAAGGTTTGCGGAGGCGTTAAGATAGATGGCCTAATTTGGGCGAATTGGGAGAAACCTCCTGCAAACATTGTGGTAGGGGTAGATAAAGTAGGGCCGACACTTGTAGTAATGGGTGTCGCATAAATGGAAGAGGACACCAAAGATTGAGAAGAAAGATTGAGAAGTAAGAAAAGCGAAAGCAAAAATTACCTATTGACTGGATGTTGGTGGTGCTTCACTTGTCCTTGGCCGCTTACTTACTTTGGGTTCCTAGCTTGTTGTGAGCACTTGGCTTGCGGCGACTCCTTATGATCCTTCTCCCGGAATAGCTTTAGTGTGTTACCGCTTAGCGAGCGGGGAGTCTTCGATCTCCACGGTCTCTATAGTTTCTAGTTATTGTTGTTGAGGCACTCTTGTTGTTTTCGAGGCCCAAGTGAGTGTCTGTGAGGCTCGTGACATATTCAGTTGCACATTTGAAGCAACATAGGAAGATTGCCCAATAGACTTCCTCTTTTTCTAGGCGGAGGATGTTGATGTCTCAGCTTCCTCTTTTGCTTGCTCTTCTCCTTCATCGGGGTTGTTTCCTTTGCTATCACTTGAGTCAAAAGAAGGGTGCTCCTCATCCCAAATCTCGTCAAACCACCTATCCTCTTTTATGCTATCATAAGGATTATTAAAGCCATTTTGTTTCCTGGTGATACATCCAGAAGGATTTGATCCTCTCATTGGTCCATTCCTCAACATTCCTCGGTTGATTGTATAGAGTTTTTCCCATTTTGATGTTCTCATTATAATCTGCCACCACAAGATAGAACCTATTCCATGGCGGCCTGTTGTCCTTCGCGGGGATATGAATCAGGTCAACCAACAATTCATCTTTATCTTCTAGAGGGTTGTGCCTTCGCTCCTAGTAAGGCTGAGGGTTGTGAGTTACCTTGAGGTGATCACAAGGTAAATCATTGAAAGGGTTGTAATCCCACTTGTCATAGATCATCACCAATCCCAAATGAGCCAGCTTATCTTGCAATAGCGGGTGTGTCTACTTCCTTTTTAGGACCACTATTTTAAAACTTCACGAACATGTGAAGAATCCCCTCCTCTTGACCTTTTTATTGCTACAGAAGGTAATATCAATAATGCACGCTTGCCGGAACAATTCAAGGGAAAGCACTCAATTAGTCACACATGCTGGGAGGCGGAAGGGTTCCTTA
The DNA here is from genome assembly GCA_007258455.2 of Sequoia sempervirens. Taxonomy (NCBI): domain Eukaryota; kingdom Viridiplantae; phylum Streptophyta; class Pinopsida; order Cupressales; family Cupressaceae; genus Sequoia; species Sequoia sempervirens. Next base: position 187,356 of record VDFB02252041.1, on the reverse strand, counting down.
GTGAAGCCTCACATTCAGATGAATGTAAAATATGCTCTAAAAATCCAGTCACACTTTGGAGTGAAATTCTGCATAAAATCTATCTGAGTCAAAGTGAGCTGATTGATACACTCCTCTCCCAGTAAATCTTGCAAAATCGGAGTCAAGAAATAATTCGAAAATGCGTAATAGTCAAAATTAGAAGAGAGGAGAGGGGTACAGACAGAAACTGGCTTTTTCCTCTTCTTTTCATCAAAGATAAACAACTCCATACGCTCAACAAAGAAATATGGGTTTTGATATAAAAAAATATAAGCAAGATAGGAGACAAACCAAAACTTTCATTCAACTGGGTACTTTTTAATTTGCTCTATCATTTTATTTGAGAGGTATTCCATGAAATCATACCAGAAATAAGATTTCTAGTAGCATAATTGAAAAGCTTGGCCCAATTGAAAAGAATGCACCTCTTGGTCAGTTTCTAGACTGAAAACAAATGCCATCATTGAAAAGGCATCTTGCAGGTCTTCCTTGAAAGTGTTGTGTGGAGCAAGAATTTTTGGTGGCTTCTTGTGATCTGCTTCAATTCTTCTAGTCTCTTCATTGTAAAACTCTAGAGTTTTATCCCTGGTGCTCCATATTTTATCTCCCTATTTAGGATTGAATTTCTCCACTTCCATCCCTCTTTGCACAGGGTCTGGAATGCACGACATATACCAGAAGGCAGTCGGGTTGATGTTAATTAACAGAGTCTGGCCCTCAATAGTGTTGGTACTTGGATTGAAATGCCTAATGGTTGCATCTACCAACTCTGGGCAGTAGTGCACAGACAAGACCATATACTAAGGAAACCCATTGAACCATACCTTTTTTGCAACCGACATTTCCCTTCTGGACACCTTCAATCATGCGTAGGTCGCTTCCCTCAACCCCTTATGGATCTTTGCAAGAAAGGGATCATGAACATTATCCCAATCTTCTTGAATTGAGCTCTAGTCTTTGTAATTCTTGGGCTTGTCCAACACGCTTGTGTTTTCCCATTTTGGATTTTCAAGAATACTCAGTGTAGCATAAGAAATACCCTCAAAGACATTAACAGCTGATGCAGCTTGCATAGCTTTAGCTAATTTATGTGTCTCCATTGGCCTAACTCCTTGGCTTGAACTTTTTGCCATTGTTAATTTGCGAGAAGCTTTGGCTTTAGCTTGAATTTTTTGCAACTTTTCTTCAGCTCTGGCTATGCACTAGGAATTTCTTTTGTTCTAGGCAGCGTGTTTGAGAAGACCTTTTAAATGCCTAAATTTTTTGCATGGAATACTTAGTTGTTTTTTCTCAAGATGGTCGACGAGAACCACCTTTTTTGCATTTAATGTGGCATGTACCGCCAACCCTTAGCTTGTGTGAGATGAATTACTTGCCATTTCGATGTGACAAGAATTCATAATTGCAATTAGCAACCTTATTGTACAACACAATTTTCTTGGAACTTTAGCCGATGTTTTGCAAGCAACCTAAGCATTCATATGTGCTGGCAATTAATATCCTGAAGGAATGATTAAGCTAAAGATGCGTTCAACATTTGAAAAGATACGGGCTCTGCCTTGGAATGAGAAAAACACCTGGAGAATGACACCTCAGTCCCTAGCCATGCAAAACACCGCTGATTGCTGCCACTAGCTTAAGCTAATTAATTAGCCTTCATTAGTTTTACACGCAACAAGCTGTACTTAGCAAACATAACTAAGTGGGAAATTTGAGCAATCCTGGGCACAACTTTCAAGTTGGTACTTGATTAATATAATGTTTATGGCAAGCGGATTACCACACCTTTCCTCACTTTTTCTATAAATAGGTCTCTAAGCAGTAGTGAAATCACACTTAGCGATTTGAGTAGAATTGGTGTTAGGTAATTGGCATAGCAGTTTAGCATTTGCAATTGCGTGGCGTTCTCATAGGCTAGGCTTACATTTTTTGTAGGAATAGTTTTAAGGTATTTCTCAAAAAATCTGACAAGATGCACACCCCAATTAGGCTAGTGTCACATAAATCTCAAGCTACCCTTTTAGGAGAGATTTCTACCAGGTGCTTAAAAAGAATGATGAAGAACAAACATTTGTTGTCCATCATAGCCATTAAATGGGTCTTGGGACAGGACTGCCTCGAGTACGAGGACAAGTATCAAGTGACTACTTATCTGTGCTTGCACTTTGTGGCCTCCATGTTAGATATAGGAATCCCTAAGCCATTGATTCTTCGTTTGGTGAAGGAAATTTTCCCCAAGAAATACTTGAACGACCTCGATGAGGTTGTTGCAAATGTTGCATATGGTGGGGGAATTTTGACTGCAAGTGACCTCAAGAGGTTCATAGAGGAGAACGCGGTCGTGCTGTGGCTGCCATTTCTAAGTGGCTTTCACCTCTAGATGCGAAATGAGTACCACCAAAGGGTAACTCAAGCCTACCACTTCCTGTTCCTCATCTACAACACGGTGTTGTTTTATGACATCGACTGGTATACGGACTTCAAGAACCTAGTGTTCCCTCTGCCTGCCTTTGCTCCATTGGATGATGTTGTTGTGGACGAGGATATTGTGGATGCTGCCATTGATGCATCTGTTGCTACTGCTCACGTCTTGAATTGAAGACCTGCGTTTTTCTTTTTGCTTTCAAAAATCTCATAGTAATTAGTCCCTTTTTGTAGATATGCCTGAAAAAGGCTTTTGTAAAATATATAAGAAGAAGCAGAATAGAATATACTTTTGGAAGCATGGCCTATGAGCCATTTTGAAAATGTAAATATCAAAGCATATATAATGAAAATATATCTTTATATAACCATTCTGTTTTCTTCCTTTGAATTCTGCAACTGGGCTATTTTCTTCCTTTTTTAACATGTATGTATGAATTTAGTTTTGCATATGGGTGTTTAATTTTTTGCTTTATTCAACTATGAGTTTATTTTCCTTATTATTAGCAACAATGGGTCACTTGTTCCTTTCTGCCTCAAACCATAGAATAAAATAAAAAGACTGGCCAACAAAACAAAAGGGAAAGAAAGAAAAAGCATATTTACATATTTACATGGGTATGGAAAGCAAACTTAATGGAATAATTTCAAGTGAATTCCATTGACCAGAATTCCCAACACTTCTTTTTCCGTAGTCTCTAACTTGTATGTGTTGTCTTCCTTGCATTGAATTATTCTGAATTGGTCTTCCCAAAGGCTATCAAACTTTCCATGTTGACTCGACTTTGCGGCCCTTTCGTTATATTTTAGCACCAAGTCTCTACACTTTAGGCCTTGGTCGGACGTTTTCTTGTCAAACCACCTTTTAACCACTTGTTGGCAGTTAGGGACTTTTCCCTTTTCTCTTGTACTTCTAGCAACTCGGCTAACCGCACCTCCATTGCGCCATTATGTTCTACTTTGAGGGACTTTAGCAATTGCAACACCAGAATCTCCATAGAGATAGGCAATAGCGCCTCTTTTCCATAAACTAGCTCATACGATGAAGTCTTGAGGACTTGCTTTAGAGCTATGTGGTTTTCCTCGAGCACAGCTCGAAATTTTTGTGCCACTCCCTTTGGTATTCTAACCCAACTCTTTTGAGAAGTCGAACTAGATTCTTGTTTGTTGATTCGGCTAAGCCATTCCCTTGCGGGTAGTAATTTGACAATGTTTTAAGGAATATGTCGTGTGTAAGTGCGAATTGACTTACCTTGGAGCCTAGGAAAGCTTTAGCATTGTCAGAGATGATAGTTTTAGGTGGGCCAAATCTTGTCACTAGTTCCTCTAGGAAATCCACTATCTCTGCCTCCGTCGCATTCTTGAGTGGCATGACCTTGATCCATCTTGTGAAGTAGTCTATGGCCATTAAGATCCATTTATGTCCTGCACTGGAGGCTGGGTTGATCATTCTGATGAAGTCTAAACCCCATTGCGTGAATGGCTTATCAACCACTATCGAATTGAGAGGCATTGCAAAATTCTTTCTTCCAGTGAAGAACTAACATTGTTTGTAAGTTTTCACCAAGGAGTAGGAATCATTGAATAGCGTTGGCCAAAACTACCTTGTGCGCATGATTTTGATGGCGATGGTTTTTGTGGAGAAATGCTCACTTGCGGGACTGCTATGGTAAGTGTCGAGGATCCTTCTTGCTTTCTCTATGGTAATACATCGCAATAGAATGCCGTTGAAATTTCTCTTGAACATGATCCCTTCGATGATCACAAATCCATTGTTTTGCAGCTAGTAGAATCTCCTCTTCTGAGAAGGAAGGCCCAATGGATACTTTCCTGTATGCATAAACCTTACTTTGTCTGCCAGCCAACAACCTTCAGACTCTGACTCGTTCATTAGGACTAGTTCTAGCTGCTCCTATTTGAGGGCCATTTCTTCCTAGTGCGTAAGATACTCGCACAGTCCTCTTCCCCAAACAGTCTTTGTAGGCCTGGCCTCTATGTCGTACTCGAGGATCTTGGTGATCCAATTTACTCTTTTCTTAGTGATTTCTCCCTCCATGATGTACTTGCGCACACTAGAATGTGCAACATAGACAATCACCTTATTGCAGGAGATTAGGTGTCAAAATTTTTTGAGCTCCTTAAATATGGCAAACGCCTGTCTCTCTATAAAGTTGTAGTTCATTTCATATTCCTTCAGGGTTCGGGAGTGAAATGCTATCGGATTTTCCCCCTTGCCCTCGTCATCTTTCTGAGTTAAGACAGTAGCGATGCTTGAATTACTACTGAATACATACATTATGAAGTCTTTTCATAAGTCTGGGTTAACCAAAACCAAAGCAGAGGAGATAGCATCTTTGACTTTCTAAAAGGCTTCTCTGGCTTTTTTTGTCCATTTGCATATTTGATCCTTTTTCAACATTAGGGTAATTGGCCTAATTATTCCTGCAAAATTAGAAATAAATTTGCTAACAAAATTTACCTTCCCTAAGAAGGATTGAATGCCCTTCTTGTTGACGGGAAGAGGAAGCTCTTTGATTGCTTTCACCCACTCAGGATCAATTGAAATTCCTTCTTTGGACACAACGTGCCCTAGTAGTTTGTCTTGTGGTACTCCAAAGACACATTTTTTTGGGTTTAGGGATATCCCGAACTCTTGGCATTTCTTGAAAACCATCTCAAGGTGCTCAAAATGATCATCCTTGGATTTGGAGAACACCGTCAAATCATCCAAATAGATTAGGATAATCTTGTTGATTAGTTCGCTGAAAGTGATATCCATTGCCTACTAGAAGGTAGCTCCTGCATTGGAGAGGCCAAATGGCATCTTAGTGTATGCGAATGTTCCCCACTTGGTAGTGAACGTTGTCTTATGCTGATCCTCTATTTGAATCAGATTTGATTGTAACCAGAGAATCCATCTAATAGGGAAAACATCTTGGATCTTTCCACTGTTTGTAGGATTGACTCCATTGAGGGTAGTGGGTAATGATCCTTCAGGGATGCTTTGTTTAGGTCCCGAAAGTCCACACATAGGTGAATATCTCCATTTTTCTTTTGGACCAGGACCAAATTGGATACCCATGTGCTATGCTTGATTGAGAAGACAATCCATGACTGGATTAGCTTTGTTAATTCTTGTGCCATTAGCACTTCAATCTTGGGATTGACTGGTCTTTATTTTTGGTGGACAGGCTTTGCACCTTCTACCAACTATATTGTGTGTTGAATGATATCAGGATCATATCCCCTTAGGTCATCGTATGACCAGGCCACCACTCCTTCATATTTATCACAAAAGTTGATAAGCCTTTCTTTATTGTGATGCAGGACATCCTTCCCAACTTTGAGCTTTCTTCCATATCTGACCTACAAGTCTGCATAGTCACTTTTGTCTACTACAAAATTTTGCTTGTCATTTCTTGCAACGTCACAATTGAAAAGGTTTTTGAGTGTGACTAATCCTTTTGGAATCTTGTTGGATTTCAGCTAGATGATCTATCCTTCATAGGCTTCAACAATCTTCAATTGGAGTTGGTTAGCAAACTCTCTCTACTGTTGGATGAATGAGGCAATGTGTTCATCCCTATCAAACACTTGTCAACTTTGGTCATTTTATGGAATCGTTGGTCGGACTATTACTCATACGGAGTGTTTGTTGTGAATGAGATCGAAGGTAGGGGAAAACTGAGATCCGATGGATGCCATGCGATCCACATCTGCATTCTATTCTCAGGGCACTGTTTGAATGTTGAAGGCTTCAAAACCCTCAATCAGGTCCCAAACTCGATGTCTGTAGGATCGTATGGGGACATTCTTGGCCGTAGAGATACCCCAGACTTGATTGACTACTAGTTCAGAATCTCTGAACACCATCAATTGCTTAATGCCCATCTGTTCCACAAGGCTAATACCTTGCACTAGTCCTTCGTATTCAACTTCATTTTTTTAGTAGGAAAATTGGAAGCAGAAAGACTGAGCAATGTCTTTTCATTCTATGGGGATATTAAACATACCCCAGCTCCTGTGCCATTCTTGCATCTTGCTTTGTCGAAGTGCAACATCCACAGTTCTAAGGCTTGATCACATTCAGATTCTTTGACAACCTTAGGGAGCACTTGATCTTCACCGTATATGACATAGGTGCCCAACTCGGTAGCATGGTAGTTTTTGAAAGGGTCAGTATCTATATGTTCGCTTAGGAGAAAATCTTCTTGATCATTTCGGTCTCTGGTCACCTTTTCATCTTCTAGTAGTTTAGCGCAATACATTTCTTGCTTGGTGATAGAGGTATGCACGACTTCAAAATTGATCATGGCTTCATCGACTACATGTTCTGAGTGTAAAGCTTTAGATTCTATCTTCATCTTCGCACCATGCTTGGTTCTAATGATCAAATGCGACCAATCCAGGGACAAATATCTACCCACTTTTGAAGTAAATTCTCAAGATATGTAGAGGCTGAACATGGGAGGAACATCTATGATCATAATGTCTTGCGACACTATGATACTAGGGCAAGCAAATAGAGTCAAGGGGAGTACTTTTATGACACCTACGATTTCAACTCTATTTCCATCAAGCTGCATCACTCCTCTTTTTAATGGTTCATAATTAAGTCCTAAGGCCTCAACTATCTGTTTAGGCATAACTATGGTGCTAGCACTGAAATCAATCATGGCATTGTGTAATAATTTCTCCCCTATAATGAGAGTTAAGAAGGGTTGAGGCTTCAACTTATCTCTTACTTCAACATGGGCTTCTGTTGTGCTGTTTGTAAGAACCTTGGTAGAAAATGTTTGATCAATAGCCCTTACTTTGGGTAACTTTTCCGTTGGCATTGCACTTAAACATCCTCACGGAGAGCCTTTTGTAATAGCGTCTTTTGTTCTGGGATGACTAGAATATCCCACAAAGACACATTAGCGGATGATTTCTTCAATTGTTCCACCACATTGAAAGGTGGCAGATTCAAAGGTTTCTCCTCCTTTTCTCTTGTTATAACAATTTCCTTCTGTGGCTGATATTGCAACATCATTGTAGAGGTACTAGGTATCTGGTCAGGAGTACCTTTAGGTTGTAGACTGACTAGTTACGGGACAACTGGTTTTCCCGTAAATCTCCTCTTTGAGCGAATGTTGTAGTCAGATCGTACTTGTGACATTTTAGATGCGAATGTATCATTGGAAAACACTGCTTCTTCTTCCATCCATGAGAAGATTGTCTAGTCAGGAGCGATGTCTGCTTCTTGCTCTAGTGAAATCCCTTGCATTTGTGCAGTGAGCACCACATTGTCCATTTGTGAAGAGGTATACACATAGCTTCCGGGGTCTGACATTGTGGCTTGGCTGCGTTGCTCCGCCACCTTTTGTTGTAGGTTGTTGTGCAAGCAATTTCAGGGCATATCTGAATTTCCGCAAGGGAAGCACCAGGGATTGGTGTCATTCGCTAAGTTGTTTTGTCCTACAGTCAACTCTCTATTTAAACTTAGATTAGCGCTTTGTAGTGGAGTGGGTACCGATACCATTTGATTCATTGTTTGCGCTTGCAGATTTTTCTGAGCGCCTCCTTGGAACTAGTTTTGTTGGTAAGAGGATCTTCCGCCTTGATAATTATGATAGGAATGCTTCAAAGGTACGACCTGGTTGCACTTGATAACGGTTATCTCGTTGACAATAGTATGCAACATCTCCTTGAATTCGCTATCTCCTCCTTTAAAGAGCTAGATGTAGAGGCAACATTTTGCGGCATGCTCGGATATGTGTATATGGATTGGGGAGGAGCCAGTGCACTAGTAGAAGGAATCTCCTGAGTAGGAACATATATTTCTAGAAACATGGGGATGATAGGCCAAGGCGGAAACTTCTTGACATCTATCAAATTGTTCTCCGCTTTAACAATGATGCTATATGCACTCAGTACTGTGGTTCCTCCTAGAGACTGGATCATCATTGAGATATCAGGGTTGATGGTCTTTAGGTGGAAAATAAATTCCAGATCTGGCGGCAGGCAGATATCAACTTGAATCCTTTGCCAGCTTGTATGGAACTGAGAATTGAAGTCAGCCATGGCTTTGTACGGGGCCTTCTTTATGACCGATAACTGATAATATAGCGATGATCGATCTCCATTCAAGAACCTCTGATAGAAAGGATCCCTGAGCTCATCCCAGGTACTAATAGTATTTGCTTGTAATGTGTGGTACCAATCCAATGCCTTTCCCCTAAAAGAGGCGGTAAGCAGCCTTAACGCCACATTTTGGGTTGTAACCCCATGTATTAGGCATACATCTACAACATCTTGCAAGTGTTTGGATGGTGTTCTTGAGCCATCTTCGGTGAATTTAGGTATGGCCTTTAGGGCAGAAACCGGGATAGCGTCCCAAACGATAGGTGCTACTAGTGCAACAAGAGGACTTCCAACGTCCCATGCCACATAATTTATGTTAGCAGTAGTCAACATGGCTAGTAGAAAGGGAGGAGGAAGCAAAAAATTTACTAATTGGGCCGCGGGTTGTATTGTCCCAAATGGTGGTACTAATAAACCAAGATTATTTGTTGTTTGGGACCTAGTAACAGGCTGATGGCTCATACACCCTTCTAAAAATTTGATTCATTAAGCTCAGTCCCACTAGGTGTGATAGGAAAAAGAAAAACTATTGATGCCAAAAATTGGCAAGGTAACAACCCTTTGTGGGAAACTTAGTTTATGGGGGACCTATTGCGCTAAACTGAGTGACTTCCAAATTTTTAAAGAAGTCGAATTCTTCTGTGAATGGGGTTTTGGAATGGGAAATGGAAGCAAATATAAAATAAAGAGTCTAACTAAGGTGATACGGAAAAATTTATATGAAAGGAACGGTAAACCTGTCTTTTGGATATAGTCTAAGGGCCTGCTTAGCAATTTACCATGTCCTAGAATAACAAAATTAAGGATTGCAGCATAAACAACTCATTCAGTGACATAAAATAATAATCACGCCCATTTACTGAAAAGAAGAGTCAGAAGAAATAATCTAAACCAACAAACTTGCATTCAAATTATAGAAGTACGACAAATTAACCATTCAAACAATAATGACACAACATAGAGTTTATCAATAGCATAAGAAACAGAGAGGCCGAACAATGGCACAGTCTGTGAGTTCTTGCAATAATCTAAACAATACAAAGGCCTAATCTCTCCAAAAATCCTATGATTCTAAAAACTAGTGAAATAGCATATGATCTCCAAACTTGTAATCTAAAATATTGGAACCCTTGGAATGGAACCGTATAATTGGAACCGTAGAACTGGAACCGTTCCCTTGAAGCAAAGAGCAGTATTTATAGCAATCCTTCCACCGCTTGGCAAGCAACAACTTAAAAGATTCAAAATCTGAGCAATGATGTCGAGGAAATGATTTCCCTCGGCCATTGTAACAGAAAAGATTTGAGACATAACATTTGGTCTCCCTCCATTTAGGTGCATCCCCTGCGAATGATGGCAGTGGTCCAACAAAGTCTCGTGCAAACAAGTGTCACCCTTCAGGATAGGTGGTTAGAAAATGTGGCAGCATCTTGCAGCTCATAGTCTACCTCATCCCCTGCATTGAAGAAGTGTGCGTTGAAGAGATGTGTGGTAGGAATTCACTGCTCGCGATTGATATTTCCTTCCTTTGCTAAAAGCCTGTGTAGAGAGGACACATAGCAAAAATGTTCACTGTAGACGCTAATTCTGGGGCCTGCCAAATCCTTATGCAAATGGGAGCTACATGGCACGCGAGTGGGGGGCGATGAGGAAGTGATCAAAATCACCCGTGGTGACGACACGTGGGAGAATTTCGAGGGCTGATAGAAGAGCAAGGAGGAAATTCCTTTGGAGTGCGATGAACAAACATGTGGCAGAAGTCATGACGACAACCAAAAAAGGGGCTGATGAAAATTGTTGAAGGAATGGGCTGATATTAGCCAAAGATCAAACCCGAAGAGAGCATGGTGAATTTTGAATTCACAACTACTTTTAAAAGGAAGCAATGTACATAGAAATGCTTCCTAAACTAATCTTAAAGAAGAGTATTAGGCCAAGTTTGAGATTTTTACAATTAAAAAAAGAAGAAACACATATAAAACATAAACAAAATCATGCCACAACATAAGTGTATGTGGAAAAAATCCTTTTGGGAGAAAAATATCACACTCAAAGCAACTCAATGTACTATTTATTATTCTAGATATTGTCATAATACACTTGCAAAGCAAGCCTTTATAGGAATACCGCCAACTGGTGACTTGGAGTAATTTTGATAGCATAACAATACCTACAAAGACATCATTTGATACCTCCATCCCAAGCATTTATAAATAGGAGAAGTAATACATGAAACCATCAAATGGTAATTACAAAACTATGGGCTAAAACCACCCAATAAAGTGACACCTAAATACTTAATTTAGAAACTAAAACCCAAGTCCCAAGATGAGTTCATAAGCTTAAAATATCATATATTCCTTCCCCTTGTCATAAGTGGATCATAATCCACTCACCAACTTGAGTGTTCCATTTTGGATTCAATATCTCCACTCAAATATATCTTATGATGTGTTGTAACACACATCATTAGTTGGTCAACAAGTGTAACTCCCTCTTATAGCTCTTTTATATTTTTGATATTTTTTTATATTTTAACGCAAGAGGTCCAACTTTTAGAGGTCATAACTCTTGATTTGGGAGGTCATTGTTGCTTATTTTTAATAAATTGTAGAGCTCAAAAATATTTATGCAACATGTGTCCATGGAAGCAATGTTGAACAATCTAGAATTTTGCTTTAAAATAAAATTTATAGCCTAAAAATTAAGTTTTTTTTCAAAGTTTCAAAAATAAATTATTCATATAGTTAACATTAAAAGTAAGCTTGAGACACCTTTCTTAACATTTTCACTTATTTAACACCTTGATAAGAGAAAAGGGAGGACCAACACTTTTGAACTAAAATTGTTAAGGGCCAAGAGGCCTATAGACTCATAATAGATCACTTGAACTTTTGTTTTTCATTGGTTTTATTAATTCATCTACAATATTTTGTAAAGTTTCAAATTTCTTTAGAATCACCATTTAATCCCCTATCATATAACAAATAAAATGGTATTAGACATAAATACGTTTCATTCTCATATGAAAGGTTGGGTTCTTTACCAAACATATGACACACTAAATGTCACATAGAACTGTAATAGCTCTAGAACTTAGTCCCAAATCTGAATGTGATTTCTTTAGCCAAATAGATTCCTTACAAGCATGAATAGATACCATGTACTCTACTTCTATAGTGGAAAAAGTGACCACAACATGTCACTTTTTCATCCAACATATAACAAAACCAAACATAGTGAAAACATATCCACTAGTGGATCTCTTAGTATTAACAAATGCATTAATAGTCATTGAGTTTTTCTCCCTTATAAATTTACCATGATAACAAATGGAGCATTCAAAGGTACCCCATAAATACCTAAAGACCCTCATCACATCATCCCAATGTATTCCTTCAAGTTTATCCATGAAATGGCTAAGGACTTCCATTACTTGGAAAATTTATGGTCATACATAGACCATAACATACATTAAAAGCACAACATCATTACCATAAGGAAATTTTCCCATATTATTCATCTCACAAGGAAAATTTGAACACTAATCAACTAATAACTTAGTTCCCACTAAAAAAGAACACACAAAGGTTTGCAAGTTGACACACTAAATCTCCCCAACTTTGAGTTTGCATACTTACTTTGGCCCAACAAAATATTTATATTAGCTCTCTCTTTTGATCTCCATCCCTAAGATAAACCTATCCACCCCTAATTCCATATCAAACTATGTTTAAAGCTAAGATATCAATTGATAAATCACACCCTTCCTATTACCAAAATATAACATATAATTAGCATACAATGCAATAACAAGTAAGTGATCACTATTCATGTTATAATAGATGCAATGTTCCCATTTAGAGCTTAAAAATCCAAATCCCAACACAACTATATCAATATTTTGATACTACAACTTAAGATTTTTTTTAAGACTATACAAAGATTTCTTCAAATTACAAATAAAATTTGTATTGACATTTTTCAATGTAACGATTTGGTTGTCATATAAAAATCTATTCCTCCAAATCACCATGAAGGAAATTTATTTTCATATATATATTTTAAACCTCAAGATATTTTATAAGATATAATAGAAATTGAATTGATGTTTGGTTAGCAAGCAGGGAAAAAATGTCACCATAAACAATTCCCTCAATATGGGAATATCCCTTCAAAACCAATGTCACCTTGTACTTTTCAGTACTACTATCTAAACAATTTTATTTTTGAAAAACTATTTACATCTACTAGAAAAAGTTACTAGGTCCCATGTGTCATCTTCTTTAATGGTACCAACTCCTTATTTGTTGTCACTTTCCAAGATTCTACATTATTCATACCCATAATCTCTTTTATAGTCATCAACTCATCATTGTTGGTAATCAAAGAAAAAATGTATCTCCAATCAAGAGAATTATACCTATTCAATTTATGTTAGCATTGAGTGGACCTCCTCAAGGGTTGAGGTAGAGGTTCTACCTCTTCAAAAATATTTGAATTATCTAAGCTCTCCTCATCTTCAAATCCTTAATCGATTTCTATTCCAACTTTCTCAATTTTGGGGGTAGTCTCGAACCACATCTTTCTTTTTATCCTTTTTAGATAGAATGTAGTGAAAGGAGGCGTAAATTATTCAAAAATAATATTTTATATTTAACTCTCTTAGCCACACAATCCCAAAGATTGTACCATTTCATAGCAAGTTTAATGAATGAAAAAATTAACTTCTGTACAAAGTAAATCTTTCTTGAGAGTCAACTTCACCTAGTACACCATGATGAACTAGTAGTTTTTAACTTATTTAAAACTATATTTGATTTATTAAACAAAAAAAGTAAATAGCTAATTAAAATTCTTAATAAAAGTAAACTGGTGAAAATATCAAAAAAATAGATAAATGAAAATAACAATCTGGCAACAAAATAGAAACTATGGAAGGTAACAAACCTAGGGATAAAAATTTGGAAGTATCTGTTAAGGACACAAACACATTGTGTAATGTTTGAACATAGTGCTATCATCCATATGAACAATGTACATAAAAATACCCATAAAATTTAAAGATTCAACCTTGCTATATAGCTAATCCACAACACCTTAAACAAAAATACACTAAAAAATATTGCAAAATGGAAATACAAAGAAATAAATTAAATAACAAGATCTAAATGACTTAAATGAGAGAAATTCAACAATAAAGAAACAATTGCAAACATCCAAGTGGTTGAGTACTTTCAAAATACTTGCAAACACAAAAAAAAGGGAAAACATTTGGGGATTTTTAGGGATTTCTACCTCCACAAATTAGCTAAGATAGATAGAGAGAAATAAAATAGTGTGTGTTCTTACTCTAAGTACATCTAGAAATAAGAATAGTGATAAATGAAATATTGAGGGGGTGTGATAATCGTGAGGTTCTTGGAGGCACAAGAAATGCTTACAATAAATAAAGGAATAATATTATTTGAGAGGCTTGAGGAAGCCAAGAGGACAAGAGAGAGAAAATAGAGTGCTATGACAGTGTTATAGCAAATCCTGAGATTGATGTAGCAAGAGATCCAAAAGAGAGAGAGAGAGAGAGAGCTTATTCACATGAAAAGATAGATTTAAAAATGAGAAGAGGGAAGAGGAAGAGTCTTAAGATCTATTTAGAATCATCTTAAGATATTTCCATTGATATGGGAAGGTGACAAGTGCAAAAAAATTCAAAAACAACCTTCAAATGAAAAGTTTTCATAGGATGCTAATGCAACATGTGGATGTTCATGCAAAGAACTAGTGTCGAGAAATTTTATGCTAAAAAATGATAGGAGACAAGAAAAAAATAGGGCTAACATAAAGATGGCACAAAAAAGTGACAATGAGAAAGAAGGATTGAGCAACGTAAGAAGCGAGAGGATTGATGCAAGGGATAAAATGAGCCTACAAAAATACTAAGGGAATGGACACCAAAGTGGATACAAAATATAGGTGAAATTGCAAGGGTGTGCAATTTTCGACACTACACCAACACCATAACCAATGAAGATACATACTATAACCTTACTCTCCAATGTTGGCATCTTCTCCCTAAGCACATAAGCATATGTTTGCAACCAAAATCTCTAAGATGTCTCAATGAAGGATTTAGAAAAAATCTTCGTATGTGTCTTATCAACAAGAGTTTCAATGGAGGATACTTGTTTTCCAAATAACAAGCCATAACAATTACTTCTATCTAAAACCTTTATTGCAAGCCAACCCCACTAAACATCTAGTCTTATCCCTCTACATCAACATCCTATTCATTATTTTTAAATTTTTATTATGTTGAGGGATGTACAAATTTATCTTATGTCTTTCTATTCCATTATTCTAGTAAAACCTATTAAAATTTGTTGAACAAAACTCACTACCATTACTAGTCCTCAAAATATTAATCTTTTTACTAGTTTATTTTTCTACAATACACTTAATTCTTTTAAATTGATTGAAGAATTTATATTTACTCCTAAGGAAATATACACATGCCCTTCTACTATATTTATCAATGAATGAAACAAAATAAATGAAGAAACACTAGCAAGACCAAAAACATCATAATGTGTCAAGTCCACTACCCTAGAAAATTTCTAAGAACTAGAATAAACCTAAACACATTTTTTTTTATATAAACATGATGTTTACAAAAATTAAACTCAAGGTTACAATCATTTATCCCCTTAGTAAATATTTTATTTTTCAAGTTCCTTAGACCCTTCTCACCTATGTGACCCATATTTTGGTGTCATGACACAGTTTTATCTATAGGAATCCAAGTCTCTAAAGAAAGAGAACCTTTAGGTACCCAAAAAATGACCATCAAAAGTGGATACAACACTCTTTTTTTTGTTGTTTCCAATGGTGAAGGTGAATATTCTATAGATCACTCATTGTAAGAATATAAGAATTATTACGATGAATCATGCATGCATCTAGCTAAAATAAAGTGCCTATTTGAACAACCTTAGGAAGAACCATAGATCCTCTTACCATCTTGCACCCTCCACTCGATCAAATAACTTGTACACCTAAGTCATTTTATTTACTAAAAAAATAGGTTTTATGCTAAACCAAAGATATGTATGTTGGAAGTTTTTCATTGATATACTTGTTGGAAACATGAGCATGGATGTACATTATGCAGATATAGTGTTGTAATTGATGTGCAAACCGATTGGTGAAGCATGAGTGTGTATGAGAATGATAATCCAGTGCATATATGCAATAAATTTTGGTCTAGTGCAAATAGTTGTGTGGAAGAATTGGCTAAGTGTTAAAACATTGTTTTCAGTGTACAATGCATCAAGGAGAGATATAGAGAGAGGGGGAGGGAGAGAGAGAGAGGGGTGATAGAGAGAGAGAGGAGGGAGAAGTGAGAGATAGAGGTGATAGCTAGAGATGTGATGGAGAGTAGAGAGAGAGAGGGAGGGAGGGATTGAGGGTGGGAGGGAGGAAGAGAGAGAGAGAGAGGGGTAGGGAGAGAGAGTAGAGATGAGAGAGGAGATAGAGAGATGTAGAGAGGGTGGGAGGGAGCGAGGGAGGGGGAGCGGGTGGGAGATAGAGAGTAGAGAGAGGAGCCAGAGAGAGAAATATGGAGAGGTAGAGGTAGTTCTTGAGCTCAAGGGAGAGAGAGTTAGATAAAGTTACGAAGATGGTGAGAGAGAGGTCTAGAGTATAAGAGATAAACGAGTGAGATAGAGAGAGAGAGGGAGGACACAACTTGTTGATTACTAAAATTTGACATGTTGATTACTGAAATTTGACTAAATCTAAAAAAATATAAGATCTTCCAAAAACTAGAATTTGCATTATAACTCCAAGAGATCTGAAACTACTCTCAAACATCCTAAAACTATATACATGAAATATAAATTAAAGTATAAGAAAGTAAATGTCCATATGTAAATGCCAACTTATATTTAAATATTTATTTCATGTATATAGTTTCCCTGGAAGAGAAAGAGAAAGATAAAGAAAAAGAAAAAAAAGAAAGAGTTTGGAAAAATGCATTCCAAAAAGTCACACTTCACATTTGGCGCTTGTGAAATGATGTACTTCATTTGGCTAGCACCAAATTTGGCACTCACTAAATGGTCATTTCAGGTAAAAAACAAAAGTGGCATATTTTTTCTATCACAGATTGGTGCACATACCCTACTAAACAATGATAACACTATTCAATATAATTTAAGGATATTTAACAAGGACACTACTACCCAAAATTAGTGAGAATGTTGTCCCATTTAAACCATTTTAGTTTTAAGCCATAAGGTATATTAGATCCAAAAAGGAATGGACAAGTTATGCCATCATATAAGGCCCAATTCTAGGTCCTTAATTTCATTTATAATAGATATCATGTACACGTTGCACTCTAGTTACCCCTAATTTTAGGTGTTCAAAACCCCATACAATCATTCATAACAACCAATATTTGTATAAAAGTATTTTAATCAACACTACAATAATATAAACTTGAGTATGCAAATTTTATCAATATAAATGACCATATGCAATTATGTGCATTTTTTTTTTTTATCAATGATAAATGAACTTGAAATTGAATAAATCTCAATAGTTTAGTGGAGTCTCACTTTCACCTTCGTGTGAGGTGGTAGGAAACTATAATGAACTTCTATTAAAGTGCATAATATTATTGTATATCTATTTTATTATCCTAGGCTTATTATACATAGGATACTTAGCTTGCTTAAGTTTTGACTTTAACACATGTCACACAATGGTGAACATGTTCTCTTGCCCACATGTGTCAGATTCATAGAAAACATCTTCTATATTTATCAATTTATGTTTTATTTGGTGTCCTTAAGAGTGACTCACTTGGTGAATCATCTAGTTGTCATTTGATAGGAATCCTCTTATAAATACTCCATATTTGTAAATGAGCTTTTTTTGTTATTGTAATCTTACATTTGTGGAATACATATTATTATTTCACATATTTGTGTGTTTATTGGAATAGCACATTCATTATTTTTACTTGCTTCATTCATCTAGATCATTGATTGTGAGTATTTGAGGTGATTCAAACATGATATCAACACAGGGCGAGAAAAACATCATTTGGGTTTGGAGAACACAATATATTTTAAGAGGTTTGTAATGGAAACTAGCATCTTTGAGGCATCTTGGCATGATTTTGATGCTTCTATTGCATCCATGACATCTTAATACCCCAAGAAGCACATTTGGTTTGCCAAATTTAATTTTTGTTTATGAATATTTTTTAATTTTTTGTTCGAGGGTTTACTTTTTTCTACATGCAAACATATTATTTTTGGAGGACTTTGGGGCTAAACAAATAGCGTCATTCATCCAAAGAGGCCAAAATCCTCTAAAAATATCAAAATTGGAGTAGGTGTAGCAGGGATGAAATTTTTTGAGATCATATGTTTGTACCTCATACTATACTTTGTAGATTAAAAAAATATATAATATTTTTTTTGTTTTCCTATAAATGTTCAAAAAAACAAAAGGGTATTTGTAGAGAACAACCCAAAACTGAAAAAAATATTAAGTTAAAATTAGGAATTGTTGGGTACCTTGTACCCCTTGCCATGATAAGGAGGTGATAGGGGTAGGGTCCCACAATGCCCACCACCTATTTTAAGAAGAGAACGGTGGGAGGTACTACCCCTATAACCCTCTTTAGGACTTGCATGGGGGTAAACCTCTCACCCCAAAAAGATATAATAATTTTTTAATTTTCTAATATTTTAATAAAACAAAAATGCCCAATGACCCACGTACACCCCAACTTTTCCTAGTTGCCACCTCCATTGGTGGGGCTACCCATGCGACCATAAAGCCACCACAAAGGGGATAGACCCCTCTTCAATGCATTTTTCATTTTAGGGGGGCAACTTCGAAGGCCTCTAACTTGCTTATATGGAGGTGTTTCATTGAGTTTTTTTTTTTTTTTTTTTAAATGGGATTGAATTTTGTGTTCTCCAAGATGTTGTAAATAATTTTTAATTTAGACATGATTTTCTTAGAATTAAATTTTAAATATTTTGTTATGTAGTTCTCATTTTTGGAAATTTGAAGGTCCATATCTTGCACATATAAACTCCTTTTTGGGTCAATTTTTTTCAAAGTGCATATTTTTTCACCTACTTTGTGCTAGTTCCTTTAGTTTCATCTCAGTTTATAGAAAAAAATTATTTTCACCATGTGATCCTTTTTTGGACATTGCAAGAATCCATATCATGTATTTTTAAATTTATCTCACTAAAATAATGTGTCACCATTGTATTTTATGTTTTGAGGGATTCTTACACATCATATTATATTTTTTTGTACTTGCACTATTTTATAAAGTGTCATGGGGGTTGTGCATGTGATTTGTTTTTTGCTTCACAACATTGTTCAATGAGTGTCCCGCTAGAAAAATTAATAATCCAAGAGATTATACCCTCACACCTATGTGACTTGTTTGTTGTGCGCCTTTTTTAATTGCTTGTACATCATATTAGACCTAATGTTGCTTCTTCTTTCCTTTTCTCTATATTGTGACACATGTCAATTGAACCTATTGAAATGCCTCTCCCTTGTAAACATTATGGGGGCTATCATCATATGGGTATGCTAATGCTTCCTTGGTTTCTCTTTGGAGTGAGCATTCATGTTTATGAAGGCAACCTTATGCCCTTTTTAGCTAATCAATATTCATGCGACTCTAGTACTTATGTAGATAATAAACATGCACACATAGTAGTGTCGATGGAGTTACTCATGTAGTGTTTTTGTTTCTCTTTGATCATAGTACCATCTATATTTTGAACTTCACAAATTATTTTTTCCTTTGTGTCATCCATGCATATATGGTTGAGTAGTGTAATTAAGGGCACTCATGCAATGTTTTTGGTGCCTTGCTTATCCTAATCTACATTCATTGGAGGGTTCTAGTTGTTCTTTGGCAGAGTTTACAAATTCTATGTTCTTCAGGAGTTCTTCACGTTTCTACCTTTCAAGGATTTTTTTGAGGAGGCTTATTTTCTCTCTTTTGGAGAGGATTTTTATTTCCTATGAATTTTCTCTTTTTCTTTGCTTGTGAGAGACTTGTTTGTACATGTGCACCTTATTATACTTAGTGGTCAAGACCCATCATCATCATCATCATCATCATCATCATCATCATCATCATCATCATCATCATCGTCATCATCGTTATCACTACCTACCTAAGTTGTGCTTATGGAGAGGTGTTAAATTGCATAATATTGTTGCATATCTATTTTATTATCTTATGTTTTTACTATGCATAGGATAATCTTGCTTAGGTGTTGAATTGAACACATGTCACATTTTCTCTCACCCACATGTATCGCATCCATAGAAAACATCTTCTATATTTAGAAAGTTATATTTTACTTGGTCTCCTTTATAGTTGTTCACCTAGTTGTTATTTGATAGGACTCATCTTGAGTATTTCTTACACACTTATTATAATCTTGCACTTGTGGAATATATTATTCTTTTTTCACATTTGTATGTTTATTATATAGTGCATATGCTATTGTGACCTATTTCATTCATCTAGATGACCATGGCTTGTGTGAGTCATTGAGGTGACTCCAACAACTTTAATCTAATCACACAATATAACTTGCAAAGAGTCGTTCACAATTTGAAATCATTCAAGAGAGAGTTTGTGCATGAATTCCTCTTTATTGAATTCTACAAATGAGTTTTTTGTGATGGCTATAGTTACAAGAAGTGGCCCTTGTGAATAACAACATATTTTTGATCATATTTTGTTGGGTATTTATACCCTCTTCCCAAGCTTCAAAGCATAGGAGGGTAGGATGATGGTTTTCATTTAATCAAAAGTTTCTAAGACCCTTTCCAATAAACTTGTTTGAACATATCCTAACATCATGGTGTTCCTTGAGGTTATATTTCTTTAAGGAATTATGTAAAATAGCTCATATCCCTTGTCTAAGCTTCCATATTTTGCATCCTTGTTTACCCATATGTGTGTAGGGGAAGAGGGATTGCTATTTTATTATTTGAGTCATCATTCAATATTCCCTCAATAACAATAGCTACAAGTAAACTATCACATATGCATTCCACAACCAACATAAATTAAGTATTTTTTAGTAGTGGGAACAAATATCTATGAACTCAATCCTACTTTATGAGAGTATTGTAATTGGAGGAGTATAATTTTAGATCTAGGAACAATGTGACGATATCTATGATTTAGGCACTAAATTTTCCTTCCATTTTCTTGGATGCCCTTTTCATTTGTAGAATTGTCTTCCTTTTTCCTCATAATTTAGAAGTTGTGCCAGCCATGACCTAGCTGCTTGAGGGCTTGGCCATGAATGTAGACTTCTTGATATGTACTAAGTGCTCTTCTCTAGCTAAAATTGGTTGCCACGTTGTCTAAACAAAAACATGGCATCCTCTACCTTTCCTAGATTTCTTATAGGGTCTAGCTAATTGACTAGAAGCTTATTATCCTTCACATCTTTTACCTCTAGGGAGATTTTTTGGCAACCATCCCTTCTCTCTATGCACCATACTTATAGTCCTTTTTAGCAAAAAATAATAGATAGGAAAAGAGATGCCATGCTTCCTAAATGGCATGACAAGTAGTCTTATTCTCCCATGGACATGCCCTCCCACTAATTTGGCTTCCATATGTGATAATTTGATTCAATTTACCTTTTTTAAGCTTCCCTCCTATCACACCATACCTCCTTTAATATTTTTGAGTTGATGAATGTCCATGCTTTCTTCAATAATGTTGCAAGCCATATCTCTCTTCTCTTGACAACTTACCTTATTCTATCCCACCCATACTTTTGCAATTAATTTATGATTTCACCTTTTGACAAATTTGTTTATTTATTTAATTTAATTTTTGTCATGTAGTATGTGTAGGTCACCTTCTGCAAGGGATGTGAAGAATTGGAAGAAAATGGTTGTTGTGCAACTAAAAAGTTGGTGGATGCTAACACCTCACACTAATGTTCACACGTCACATTGGCATCCAAGTAGAATAGGTCATTTGAATACTTGAGGAGACGAATGTGGAGGTAACATTAATTTACACAAAAAAAGAAGGAAAATGTAAGGAAACACATAACACAAATTAGCACTATGGTGGGAAAAGGCTAAGGTAAGGTAAAAAACACTTCAGGGGATATGAACACTTAAGAAAGCCCAAAATATAACATGAAATTTGCAAGGGTAGACAATTTCTAACATCATGCCAACCTTGTTTCCAACAAGAAGGTTTTACTAGTGTTTATTTTTTCCAACAAGAAGGTTTTACTAGTGTTTATTTTAATCCAAAGAGCCCCGAGGAAACAATCTCATGTCACAAAATTTTCTCTTGAAAAACACTTATCAGGTGAATTGATTTTGTGAGATTGACACTTTGCCTCGTAGTTCAAAAACTCAATGATTACAAGTGCCCTTGCAAGTTTCTACAATAGAGGAGTAAACTCACCTATGATTTATGAGGTGAGTTGGCAAGTCTCCATTGAGATTTGCTTGGAGTTAGACAATTCTAATAAGAGAACTTAGTTGTTAATTTTTGTCATTTTGTCTTCAACAATTTGGATCTTAGCAATACAAATATTGTTGTGTGATTGGAAGGGTTTATCAACAGACCTTAATTGGTGCTGGAGGCTCTACCCTGCAACACTGCGCCGTAGACATGAAGGAGCTTGATCTTCCTTTTGGTAATAATTTAGAAGCACGCTTTGCGCTGTGGTGATCGTGAATTGATAATGATTCAAAAGCAAGCTCTGGGTCGATGTCTGTATCTGATTGTTCTTGTTGAACTGATGATTCTTTACAGTTCCGAACTTCCGTGAATTAACATTGTTTATTGGAAGCAATTATGAGACATGCCTTGAATTACTAGGACAAAAGCTATTCTCCTTTGCAAGGCTTGTGCAGAATGCTAGCAACAAATTTGGTAATTTCTTTACTTGGTAATTACTTGGAGACCATTGTTGTTGTGTAGGAGATGGAAGCTTCCATGGTGCCAAGATTTTAATACCAGTGGCAGAATTTTTGGGAAAAATAGCAGCCCAAAATATCTTCATTTAAGCACACAAAAAAGTGTGACTATTATTAATGATATCAAGTTTCTAAAATTCATATTATAGTTCAATATTGTTTTTGGATTTGATTGTTTTTAATTTTTTTACATCAATGGTTTAGGATCACACTTCATGATCTATCATCAAAATGATAGAGAGTAAGAAGAGAAAAAATCCAACACAGTCAAATCCAGAAACAATACTAAACTGAGACTATCATCCAAAATGAGAAATTTTGAGAAACTGTCCCATCCCATCTTTCACATTTGTTTCTAACAAATGCAGTGGTTGTTTAAGGAAAAATTCTTTGTGGGCTCTTTATTAGTTGTGCTGTTACTGGAGTTGGGTGAGTATTGGAGGAATTTGTTTTGGTGCCTGGTTTTAGAGAAGGGAACAAGTAAAGCAAAAACTGGTTAGTCACTTTGCAATCTTGATCATGCAGCAAACCAAAAACCTTCAATATGAGTCCCTCAATCTTTTATTATGCCCATCTCAGCACTAAATTTCACATGCCATCCTGACGTCATCACAGTCAGTTGTTGAGAATCTGCACAGTAATTTTTATAAAAGTTAAAAACAGGATAATATGGAGAACTGCATGATTTCTAATTCCCTTACCAAGAATCCCATTTATTGATTCTCCCTGTGTTCCCAGAGCCATATTGTCTAAGTATTTCAAACACCCTACTGGAGACTGATGTATCCCTATAAATTATGAAGCCAAAATGCATCAAATAGGTCGTCACTTGTGGGTACTTGGATTAGGTTCTTGCAATAATGTCAAAATCAACCAAAATCTGTGAACTCATATATGAAATCTGAAATAATACAGGAATCCATCAGGAGGAGTATAATTTTGAGACAGAGAGAAGTGTTTCTCCACAACTTGAAATCATATATTATAGAAAGTGGGAATTACAGAGACGCATTCCCTTTGAGTTTCAATAAACCAGACATGAAATCCTACTACAAAACTCTTAGCATAGGGATATGTCACTGCAGTATATAATCTTGTAAATTAAGACAACTCATAGATAACAACCATGCAGTAGAGATGCCCTGACCTACAAGGCCTGGCATCCAAACAACTAGCAATGGTGGTACAACACAGGGGAGATGCAACCATATCAACTGGGGTGGCTTCAGCCCAAAGCCTGCTTTGAATTGGCAAAGCTTTTGGGGCAAATAATGCTACCCACAGAAAATATATCTACAGGTGTCTACGATTATGGGGCAGTTGATAATATGAGAATAATGTCTGCAAGAAAGCTAGAATAAGCAGAGTACATGCCCCCATCACTGATGCAGCTCGGCATGGCTTTGAGAAATATTCATGAAAAAACTCACCAAGTAAAACTCGATACCTACTTCTGTAATAAGCATTTACATCCTTGATAGTTTGGTCTATAGGCTCATACGCACTCCTCCATATTGATCTGCGAATGCCATTCCACAGATTGCTTATTTCTTTATCACTTCCCAAGTCGCTGCTGATGATTCCATACTTTTTCAGCACTGCAACATCATTAGGAGTGTCAATGAGTCTGTCCATCAAATCTGCATAGCAAGTAAACACTCTGGTTTTCCACATCATGAATGCTTCCACTGCCACCATATTTCTCAAGAAAACATCTGTTCTGTAATCCATTTCTATACAGGGGAGGAACAGTGTGGAGCTGGCTCTGTCAAACCTTATTTCTCCAGATGCCCATGTAAAAGGAGCAAATTTTACTCCTTTCCTGTGTAATTCTGTGGTCGAAGGCAGATTCTTGTCAGCTTTGATATATAATTTTGGAGACAGAAGCTCTCTAAATCTTGATTTTATCTTGCGAAGAAAGTGGAAACTTTTGAACCTCACCATGTTTCTATTCTGTTCATCTCCAACAAAGACATTAACCTGACCAACATTTTTCTTTGGGACAACAAATTGTAAAGGCATTCCAGTATATGCTTTTCATCAAGGGAATTATTGAAGTGTACTACTGTAATGGAACGATACGAATCTCCAACACGTAGGAAAGGGGAGAACATCTTACAGGCACTTGAAATTGCCATTTTAAGCTTGTCCAATGCTTGAGTTTCTGAGCCAGTTTCCCACGCCAAAACTTTTTTCAAAATGAATAGTGGGATTTGGTTCTCAAGCTTAAAAATATCAGCCTGAAGTGGGAAGAACAATGGACTCTTTCTTTCTGGGTGAAAAACTGCATCCATGCTTTCAAAACAAGAGTT
This sequence comes from Sequoia sempervirens, assembly GCA_007258455.2. Classification (NCBI taxonomy): domain Eukaryota; kingdom Viridiplantae; phylum Streptophyta; class Pinopsida; order Cupressales; family Cupressaceae; genus Sequoia; species Sequoia sempervirens. The sequence continues at coordinate 162,445 of VDFB02252041.1, read as the reverse complement.
TGGCTCTTGAGCCCGTGGGCTCTGACATTGGTTATAGCAGCCAATAAACTCCAGAACAAACACAGCATCTCGAGCCATCATCCACCCAAGTACTTCATCTCCGCATTCAATATGATCATTGTAGCTGTTCCTTATCTCCTCTCCCATACCAATGATCTCTCTAACTAAATCCTCAAAAGGCTCCTTTGCTCTTTTCTCAGCTTGGATTGTAAGCCAAGATTTATATCTCTCAGACTCATACAGTTCAAGTTTAAGGTGATGATAAGGTCCTAGAGAAACTACCTGAGGCAGGTAAGCTTCTGGCCTTTCCCTTCGCAAGGCCTCTGGTATAGTGAAAATGTATGGATACAAATGAGATGCTGTCCCTTGTTCTTCTCCATGGTTATGTGCGTTTTTTATTTGCTCTAGCCATTGAGAAATCCCCACTTTAGGAATAGGCATCTTTTCTGGTTTTCAAACTCCAAGTAAGGAAATGGGGAGAGGATCGAGCACCTTATCAAGGTCGTCAGAGATTTTTTCAGTACTTTGCCTTGTGGGTACTTATGGCCTGTGGAGAAGTTGCAGACTTTAAATTGCCTTCACAGTAAGCAGACACCAAGGATTTTAGCATTCCCTTAGAATCAATTGTATAGTGCGGTTGGCCATTGCTACAATTGCGATGGAAAAATGTAAATTTAACGTGATTTTACATCCTCTAAATGTTTTTTTCTTGTTAGTAATAGAATCTCCAGATCATTCCAGGGAAACTAACCAATCCTGCACGGGTATATACGATAAGGATAGAGAATATAAAATCTCAATCAAATGATCAGAAAAACTGTGGAAGATTTCATGTAAAGGTTTGAATAGGAGCCTCCACTCAAGGCATGAGATGCAGCCATTACCTACCTAGCTTACATATTGCTCAAATAAGCCTTCAGTCACCAAATTTCCACGAATTATATTATAAAATTGAGGTCTAATTATAGTTAGCAGATTTTATATATATTTCACTAGACCGTCATGGAGAACTTTCTCTACAAAATTTCTTACAAATATTATAAAAACCAGAAAGTTTCAAATCAATGATTTGACAAACCTGACAAAGATTTTTATATTGGATTTGGGTAGTTGCTTTTTTTCATTAATTTCCAGAATCATTATTATAAAGAGAAAATGTGGAATCGTTTGTTCATTTAGTTAAAAAATAAGTATAAGCAAATAAATATGAGAGTGATGATGAATTAGCCCTAGACAAAGGGAAGGACTTGGGTGGTTGTTTTCCTTATTAATTTCCACAAATCATTATTATAAAGAGAAAGTGTGGAATCATTTGTGTAACTAATAATTTTAAGTTGTGTTCATTTAGTTGAAAAATAAGTATAAGCAAATAAATAAGAGAGTGATGATGAATTAGCCCTAGACAAAAGGAAAGAGAAGATGTTAGAGATGTACGTTTGGATTTTGTTATTGGAGGTCTATTGAAGTTGGCATTTTGTAGTTTGTTAGAAATCTTAAAGGGATAGGAGTGTGCGTATGTATTCTTTGGGCACAATAGTGAATTATATCATGTGTTAACATTTTGGTTGGTATCTTGTTGACTTGTAATTGTGTGACCATGATCATTGTACTTGTTGATGAAAATTCTTAAGCTTGTTAGCTCTTTTGTATTTGTTATAGTACTTTTCAATGTTGGAAAGGGAAAAATAGGTGTCAATGGCACAAAATTTCTTACAAATATTATAAAAACTAGAAAGCTTCAAATCAATGACTTCACAAATATGATAGATTTTTATATTGGGCTTGGGTAGTTGCTTTCCCCATAAATTTCCACAAATCATTATTATAAAGAGAAAAAATGAAATTGTTTGTCTAACTAATAACTTTAAGTTGTGTTCATTTAGTTAAAAAATAAGTATAAGCAAATAAATATGAGAGTGATGATGAATTAGCCCTAGACAAAAGGAAAGAGGAGATGCTAGAGATGTACATTTAAATTTTTGTTATTGGAGGTCTATTGAAGTTGGGATTTTGTAGTTAGTTAGAAATCTAAAAGGGATTGGAGTGTGTGTATGTATTCTTTGGGCATGCTAGTGAATTTTATCATGTGCTAACATTTTGGTTGGCATCTTATTGACTTGTAATTGTGTAACCATGATCATTGTACTTGATGAAAATTCTTATGCTTGTTAGCTCTTTTGTATTTTCTATAGTACTTTTCAATGTTGGAAAGGGAAAAATAGGCATCAATGGCATATTTTGGGGCTTGCCTTAGTTAAACCCCTATGATATGTTTCAAGAAAAGTAGCTAGAAGAATGTGAAGTGTATGTCAAACTATGGTGCAAGTGTATGGAGCTATGATAATGGAGCTTGGTGTGTCCAATAATGGTGGATGCCTTAGATGACTAAAAGATTTAAATGTGTGTAGAGATAAGTGTAGGTACTAACTCCCCTTCCATTTTAACAAAGATTTGCTTAAATGCATTTCCAAGTCTTATTTGATCATTGGAGGTGACTTAGGGTTAAGGTTGACTAAAAATACTCATAACTAGGTAAAAAAAGGAAAGTTTGGATGCATGGGATATTATTGCATTAGGGATTAAATCTTTGAGGAAAAGTGTGTGGTGTGATAGTGTCTTAAGTGAGACTAAAATACAAAGAAAAAGGGTTGAATGGGGTTCTAACATGTGAGGGGTTGTTTTCATGTGGAATAGGATATTTTTAGGATAGTTTTTGTTCTAAGAAAGTAAAAAATCCAGTTAAAGTAAAGTGTTTATAAAAGGGTGCTAAAACAAGTGCAAAACAAGAGGAAAAGTGCAATGTATGTACTTTTCATCTCTATTTTTTACCTTGGCTTTAATGTACCCATGAGCTATATAATGAATCAAGTATGCTAAAATAAATATCTTTTTTATAATATTTGGTAAAAGAGGATACATAAAAGGATATTGTAGTACTAACTCTCTACATATAGTATAAATAGTGCATACAATTGTATAAAATCCACTATAGTATAAATATCTATATACATATAAACCCAAAAGAAAGGTTTCACAATACAAGAACCAAACAAGGAACATTCAAAAGACATGCAAGAATCATAACACACATAGAAGGCAATATTTACAAACATGGAAACATAATAAACAATCTTTCCAACATAATAACAAAGGAGTAGAAATCAACATGCCTGTTTAAAGATCTAACTAATTAATCTTTCCTCCTAGCTTAATGAATCAAGCTTGCTTGCAACATCCTCAAAGAATAACTCAAATTCCTCTACTTGCTTCTCACTAAATCTCTCAACAATACCAAAGTATTATGACAAAACAACTCTCTAACTCACAAACTCTCAACTCACTTTGCACATAAATTATAGTAGAATAACACAATGAAATCAAAATGATGAGTGTAGCAATTGGTAAAATGAGCACCTCTATTTATACTAAATTGTGAGCAACCAAAGGCTACAAACAAGTTAATATTTCTACCACCTTTCTATCCTCATGCAAAGACTCACCAAGCTAACTTACAGGTTTACAACACATAACAATCCTCGCCATTTAAATGGTCAAGTTGACTTGTTACAAGGGACAAGAAGACTCTTTTATTAAGTCAAATGAAAAAAAAGCTCAATAACAAGTTTCCTAAATCAAATTCCTTCACATAATGCTTCCAAGTTTACTTTTGATTGAGTCTCAAGGCTATTATCAAACTTATTGGTGCAGGAGCACCTAGGAAGCATGTGTTGCACTAGGTAGATTTGTGTGCCTAGGAGGAAATTTTGTATTTTAATGCTTTAAGGTCATGTTGACCATTTAGTTTTGTGTTTGAGATGTTAGAATATGTTAGAAGGAAGGTTGATCAGTAGTTCAAGGTAGATTGGATGAGTTTCACAACTTGTTTCCACGAGGATTCACTAAGAGATGGAAATAAAGCCCAAAATGTTGCATTTGTGCAATTTTGGCCTTATACGGTGGTTATGTCCGACCAAGGGAAATGTAACCACCTTATGAACCTTTAAAAGGTGTGCTTCAACCTGTTCTAGGGGTTGGAGAAGCTTTTGTTTCATTTGAAGTTTGCTGTTATAAGGAAAAGCAATGAATTTCTTGCAATTTTCTGGTTTTTAGTTCTTATTTGTGTATTAATGGAGGGTTCCAAGAACTGAGCAGTGTGTGGCACGTGTGTTAATTACCTTACAAGCTTTGTGTAGTTAGTAGCTAGGTTCTCTCATCGTTTTCTAGTTTTTTTCTTAGTGAGTTTTGTTTCTTTCCATTGCTGATCAGACCGACAAGTTGTAAATCATGGAGTCTTAGACCTCTATTTTCCTCTATACCTGGTGTGTAGATTGTGGTAATTGAGGCTAAGCTCCATGCCTGCAAATAGGTTAGGTCTAGGAGTCCTTAGGAGGCAAGAAACAATGGTAAAAGGTTGTTACTAGGCGAGCTTGGCAGTGCCCAACTAGGACAGTCAAAGAGAGCAGAGCACTAAGGTTGCAGGGGTGTCAATTCCCTGGCAACCCAAGGTGTGTGGTGGTTGCAGGAGGCCTTAAAAAGGCTTGGAAAGAAGCAAGAGATCTCACCTATCCATTTAGTGACTGAAGCAAGCTGATTGTTCATTGTGTGGACAGAAAATGGCCTAGAAAGCCCTAAATCTTGCAAAGTGTGGGTTACGCCTGTGTACGGATAGTGGAGGCTCCAAACCCAAAAAATATTCACGGTGTGGGCAAGGGTACCATGAATCCCAAGAAAAGAACACAGGTCTTTTGGAGGGTTTTGGAGTGAATTCCATTTTTCTCGGGTTAGGAGGCCTAATAGGGGCTCAAGGGCTAGTAGCCCTTCTTAAACCCTAGGAGAGGGTTTGGTGGAAGTGATGGAGAATTGGAGTCTTGTGATTGATCAAGAACCCTAGAGGGATGGTTTTGAAGCTATAGAAGACACCACACACCCCTGCAACAAGTTAGTGAGGTTTGGAGGTTTAGCTAGCCTTTAGGAAGATTAAGGGCTAAGGAGAGAATGGAGGAGAAAGCACCAAGATTGGCTTGGTTAGGGGAATGCAGATGATAGTAGGGTTGGCCAGGAGAACCAGGGGTGCCTAACAAGAAATAGGGCCTATAGGTTAAGAAGGTGGAGAGTGACACCAAAGGGGTTTGCCAGGGTGTGACCCAGAGCATGGGACAGTGAGTGTTCCATCCAACCCTACCCTATCACTTATGCACTATTTTCAAACTTCTTTTGCATTCCATACACTTCTAGATTGGCGCCACATTCATAAGTTGGCACCCCATAAGGATAGTGGCAGTTGATTTTTTTCGTAGTATTTTTAAATTGTATTAACTTCTCATTGAAATGTATACACAGTAGCTTATAAACTCATATGTGCCTCTTACTTTGGTTGACTTGGTGTAATATTGCTTTATGTGCTAGTTTACCATGCTTTTAAAGGCTACACCATATATTATCATATGCGCCTTTATTCACTTAAGCGCTTCTCTATTATTAGTAATAATAATAGTGCTATATATTGTGCTTAGAGTTTATCTCAAATGACTTTCAATCATATATTATATACATATATATATATTATATACATATATATACATACATATATATATATATATATATATATATATATATATATATATATATATATATATATATATATATATATATATATATATATATATATATATATATATATACTTATTTCACGAGGTGTAACAAATACATTAATTATCAATTATCAAACACATATACATATATAAAGAATAACACTACATATATATATATACTATTATATATAAATATATATATTAATATGTGTAACTATATATTACTTTCTACATATATATTAATATATATACTACATATACATATGCACATAATATTATTTCAATATCTTTATAAAAACACTCATACTCATAACAATCGATTGACATATATACATAGTGTGTATATACATATATGTGTGTGTGTGTGTGTGTGTGTGTGTGTGTGTCACCTTAGTCCAATTAGTATTCCCATGCATATGGGTAATCCTTCCATGAGCATGCATCGGTATGTCTACCTATGTATACTCATGTACGTATTCACTCACACATATGAGTTTATTGTAGACATGTACATATATACATATATATACATTTTATCATATATTTCATTGATATAACAATAAACACACAAGGAAGGAATTAAACTCAACATCAAGACTTCATCACATTCCTCATTCCAAACATTCATAAAACAAGATTGTAAACCAATACAAACATTTACAATCAAAATTGAAGATCACTTACCCATTACCCAAACTGACTTGACTTAACTAAGACCAACTTGGGTGTGTGTTTGAATGCTTAGTAAGGCTGAATTAAAGGTTACAAAACCAAGTTCTTCTCCTGAGTGATACTTCCCCTCTCTTTTGGAGGTTTGAACCTATTCCTGCATTCAACTTAGTTCAACATAATAGTAGTTAGCCAAATCAATACATTCATATGCACCACATATATTTCATATAGAAAATCATTATAAAACATGAAATTAAATCAAACATTCATTCATCATATTTCTATTAGAATTCATATATATAAACACATCACATTTATTAAAGTAATTTACCAAACAAGGTAATACTAAATAGGTTATAACACACGGGGTGTAGCATATTCCCCCCTTGTGAATCATTGTCCCCGATGATTTTTAAGTATCAAATATGATCATAACATAAAGTACAACATCACAAAACACCATTTTTTTCAAGAGTTTTCAAAATCTAGCAAGACTTGTGGGAACTTTTGCTTCATTTCAACATAGTCTTCCCATGTGGCAAAATCTTCTACATATTGATCCCATTGGACCTTGCATTGTAGAACCTCTCTGTTATGCAAGTGGTGCTTACATGTTCCAAGCACCTTGAAAGGCTTGATCATTACCACCCCTGAGTCTTGCACTTGTAAATCATTCCAATTAATAACATGGTTATCACTTGGTATATACTTCTTAAGATACGAGACATGAAAGATGTTATATGCATCTTGGTAAGAGCTGGTGACAAGGAAATTCTATATGTGATAGGGTTGATTTCCTCAAGAACCTCAAAAGGTCCAACATAGAGTGGACCTATTTTGGATGACTTTCCAAACTTTATAGAAATATTGTGAGGTTTAACTATCAAAAAAACCATATCCCCTACTACGAAATTCTTGGGTACTTGTTTAGAATCAACATAACTTTTTTGCCTATTGTTAGCTTTTGCTAACCTCTACTTAATAGTTCCAACTTGTTCCTCCATTTCTGACATCTCTGGCCCAATGCTTATCCTATCTTCCCATTTATCCTACCTTATAGGATTTTGACACTTCCTACCATATAATGCTTCAAATGGAGCCATCTTGATCACATAATGATACAAGTTATTATATGCAAACTCTACTAAAGGTAGGTAATCCTCCCACTTGTATTGTTGATACATGCAATAAATCCTCAATGGGTTTTCTAATACTTGGTTCAACTTTTCATTTTTCCCATCCGTCTCCGAATGATGAGCAAAACTTATGTTTAGTTGAGTCCCAGGCGAAGTAAACAAGGTTTTACGAAACCTAGATGTCACTCTAGTATCCCTATCAAAAATGTTTTTTTCAGGAATCCCATGCAATCTAAATATCTCTTGAATAAAATTTTGTGCTATTATAGGAGCTCCATCAGTCAGATTCCCTAGTATGAAGTGAGCTACCTTTATAAGCTTGTCAACCACTACCGAAATGGCATTGTGCTTGTTCCTTGACATAGGGAGACCTTGCACAAAATCCATACTAATTACTTGCAAATTGCTTTATGGAAATTCATGTGGATATAAAAGACTTGCATGATGATGATGCTTTTCCTTTACTCTTTATCACTCTAAACAAATTACCACAAATATCATTGCATCCCCTTTCATATCGTTCCAAAAATATAATGGCTTTACATCGTCTAACATCTTAGTTACACCAAGATGTCCTGAATATGGTGCATTGTGAACTTCTTTCCATACCATGATCCTTAATTCCCCAATGTTAGGTACATAAATCCTTCCCTTAAATCTAAATAAACCATTAGGTTCAAAGTGATATCCCTCGTACCTTCAATCTTGCGAATTACCCACGAATGCTTTCTTAACTTGCTCATAGAACTCGTCGCCTTTAGATTTTTACAACACAATCCTTGAAGTGAGTTTGGATCGATATCATAGAGGAGATATGCCTCCTACAACTTAAGGAATCAACAACTTGATTCTCTTTCCCTTTGATATAACTAATGTTGAAATCATAGTTAGATATCAATTCCAACCATCTCCTTTGTCATGCATTTAGATTAGGTTGAGTAAAAAAATACTTTAGACCATGATGATTAGTCTTCAGTTCAAATGGTTTTCTCAACATATAATGTCTCCACATCTTTAATGCATGGAAAAATACCGCTAACTATCATTCATGTGAAGCATAACTTTTTTCATAAGGCTTCGACTTCTTTGACTCGTAAGCTATGAATTGCCCCTCCTACATCAATACTCCACCCAAACCTTCTCCTGATGCATCCGTAATAACTACAAAGTTACCATCTAGATCTGGTACCTTTAGTATTGGTGTTGTGGTAAACCTTTCTTTAAGTTGGTCAAATGTTGCTTGACACTTCTCAGACCACTCAAACTTATTCCCCTTCCTTTGCAATGACGTGATGGAAAAATATATTCTCAAAATTTTTGTGACAAACTTATAGTAATACCCAACCAAACCCATAAAACTTCTAACTTTCAGCACATTGTTGGGCACTAACCACTCTAACATTTCTTTTATCTTCACTGGATTAACCGCAATACCATTAGCTAAAATTATGTGACCCAAATATTGTACTTCTTTCTGGAAGAAGGTACACTTTGATAGTTTTCCATATAACTTATGCTCTCTCAATCGTTGGAGAATAATCTCTAGATGCTTGAGATGTTCTTCATTCTTGGAGTAAATTAAGATGTCATCCAAGAAGACCAACACAAACCTATCCAAACAATCTCTAAATACATTGTTCATTAGGTTCATGAACGCTACTGGTGTATTCATCAACCCAAAAGGTAGGACTTTGAACTCGTAATGATCGTATCTAGTCCTAAAAGTAGATTTGAAAATATCTTCATCCTTAATTCTTAGTTGGTGATATCTAGAACATAGATCACTCTTCAAAAACATTGCTTCTCCTCACATCTAATCAAAGAGGTCATTGATACGTGGAATCAAATACTTATTCTTTATCATTTCTTTGTTAAGCAATTGATAATCAATACATAGGTATAGTGTACCATTCTTCTTTACAAAGATCACTGACTCTCCCCAAGGTGAAACATTGGGTCTTATCAATCCTTTAGACAAAAATTCTTCTAGTTGTTCCTTTAACTCCATTAATTCAATTGTGGTAATCCTATAAGGTAATTTTGATATATGTTTTGACCTTGGTACTATGTCGATGGAGAAATCAAATATCCTCTTAGGTGGTAATCTAGGTAAATCTTTTGGAAATACATCCACAAACTTCTGTAAAATAGGATATTTCTCCATATCTATTTTTATAGATTCCAACACTTCACCCTCTTCAACATCTTGGGAGTCTTGAGGTCCACAATATACTATATCATCTTGAGAAATGAATTCCTTGCATTCCTCAAGTTTCTCTATTTTTGCTACAAAGAGTTGACAACCTTTCTTCTTTTTCCTATGCATAAGTACATCGAATATTTTCTATAACTTAACCTCTCTAGGTGTTCCTTGTAATGACACCTAGTTACCTAGATCGTCTAAGAATTCAAATGTTTTAGCATGACAATCTACCTTGGCCCTATGTTTCCATAACCAATTCATCCCTAAGATGACATCATAAGAACCTAAGGGAGCTATGTATAGATTTACTTCCGTTGAGAAACTTGGAAGTTCAATCCTTGCTTCAAATAGACATTGACTTACTTCATCTCTTGTCTAGTTTGCATATTCTACAACCCATACTTTTCCATGTAGCTAGATTTTCTAGACATTTGACTTGCTACTCTAGGAAAAATGAAATTTTTAGTGCTCCAATATCTATCAAAATTGAAATGGGAATTCCAAAAAAGATACCTAAATCTTCTACTAGAGTAATATGGTACCCCGCTTTCTGAAATTATCCACAATAGCATGAATCCTTTGTTGGAACACAAATCTTTGAGGTGGAAGAGAGTTACCATGTGGTTGTGTCCCAAATGTTTTTCTTGGACAATTAATCACATAGTGATCCCCACCACATGTAAAACATCCCTTCATTGGTCCCCTCCTTTTCGCATGAATCCTTTGTTGGAACGCAAATATTTGAGGTGGAAGAGAGTTACCATTTGGTTGTGTCCTAGATGGTTTTCTTGGACAATTAATCACATAGTGATCCCTACCACATGTAAAACATCCGTTCACCGGTCCCCTCCTTTTAGCAAGTCTTTAGAGTTACTTTTATTTCCACCAACATTACTTTTGAAGTTGTTGAAATTGTTGTTGTTTCATCTTCGTTCTCTCCTTGGTTCATTCCAATTATTTTTGGGTACCTTATCCCCTTTCCTTTGAAATTTTTTCCCTTCACTAGGCTTCCTTGGAGCTTGATTGTTCTATGTCCAAATGAGCTTCTTTCTCTTTCTCTCTTGGTAGTTTGAGACATACTTAAGCCTTTATTCTTTCTTAATTTCCTTCTCATACACCAAATCCATGGTAGTTGGACCGTGCATGTCTACCTCACAACCTATTTGCACATTTAGACCCATGATAAACTTCATTATACAAAATCACTCATCCTTTTGGTACATAGGTACACACTTTAGGAGTCAAGTGAACTTCTCCCAATACTCATTCATTGAGGAGTCACCTTGCCTTAGGTTTTGGAAGTCAATGAGATTTTGGTCATAGAAGATTTGGGGCAACCATTGATTTTGGAAAATCTCTGCAAACTCGCTCCATGTGAAACTTAAGGAATTAAGCCGAAGATCCATTTTCTTACTCATCCACCAGATGCATGCTTCACCAACCAACTGAAATTCTCCCCATATGGCTTTAGTCACCTCAAAGTAATTTCTAATTTTGAAATACTTCTCCATCTCCATAAGCCATGCTTTCGCTTCATCTCCAGTAGTACTAACTTCAAATGTTGGTGGTGTGATCTTTCTCATGTCATGTGATAACTCACTTTCCAAATGATTCATTTTGGTTCCCTCAAAATATGATTGTGATCTATCACTCTCATCATCACTAGATTGAGTTTGATCATGGGAATTCTCCCCTTCTTCCTCGTTGTTGGGTACTTCATTATTTGGGACTTCTTGTTCCTCTCTTTCCATTCCCCTAACTTCTTGTTTGAGGTTTCCTATTCTTTTTCTAGTTTCATCCATGATAGCTAGAATGAGGTCCAACTTACCTTTGATGTTCTCAATGCCTTGACCTACTTCTTGACTTCCCCCAAAGTTAGTTCTTTTCCTAACCATTTTTCCAAGAATAGTTATACCTGGAGGTTTCATTTTAATTATATCTATGAAGGTTTTCTCAATACTAACAATATTCCAAAATATCTATCATTCTCATAAGAAATTCTCTTTAAAGAACTCATTCATAAATTTTTCCAAAATAAGATTTTCATTATAATAAAAAAGGATTTTCAATTTCCTCGATTTTACCTAGAATAACTATTAAGATAGTCTAAGGGAGGGTATCCCTTGGATTTATTTTCCAATACATAACTTTGTGGGGTATAACCCTCAATTTTTTCTCATGTACATCATCAAAAGGATAATAATCCTTTGATATATGATTAAACACATAGTTTTGAGGTACATAAACCTCTGATTCGCCACTTGTGGCTATTATAATAACTTCCACTAAAGGAAGAACACGAGGATCCCTAAATATCATGAATGGACTAACACTACATTATGAGGGCATATCCCTAGAAAGTGATAAAGATTCTGACTTGGCCAGAGAGACAGAAGGTAAGAAGTTGAAGTTGGCAGCCTCTTTCATCCTTCTCTTCTTTTGATTGATTCACAAAAGGGAATGACTGAAAGTATCGGTATCACTCAACCAAATGGCATTGTCATAATTGGTTCCCTCAATGGTTTGAACAAGGGCTTCTCTTTCCTTCTTGGCACGTAGTAGAGCTCATTTCTAATTATTGACTTTCTCGCAGTTATCTTGAGATGCAACATCTTGAAACAAGAATTTCTAAACATTAGACTCATATAATGTTGGATTGGAAACATAGCGAGCACATAGGTTTTAGAGTTGAACCTGGTAGCTCTGATACCATGTGTAACATGTTCCCATTGTTCTACCTAGTAATTTTACTAAGTTTTACCCACAAGTAAATTGTCTATGCATCTAATGTAACGAGCAATACATTTTTTCTTTTCTATTCAATAATAAATGCATCATTTGAAACATAACATTTTCAAACTTTTTCATTGCATAATCAAAGAAGCATTTCAATAATATAAGTATGATTTCATTTTACTTAAATATATTCAAGATAACATTTCACTAAATTACAATTTCCATATAGATGGACACATGATTACATACATAGCTTCAACAAGCTTACAAGAAATAGAAATACAAATGGTCCAGAATGTCCTCCCAAATCTTAGTCGTCAACTGCATGAGGAGAAGCATCACTCAGGTGTTTTTCCACTAACCATGGACTTACTACAGTCCCCCACACATCTACTGAACTTGGTAAGATGGCCCTCCCTTTAACAAAGAGATTGGTTCAATGGTAAACTCATCCTTCAAATATCCTTTTTTGAGCATAGTGATGTGTCCTACATATCTAGAGCTACCATAATCTATACTACCTCATGTATGATTAGGGTGATCCCACAATAGTGGTTTACAATTTTTGGTCAAACTTGAAATTGAACCAAAATTTTCAACTAAATATCCACTTTTGGGAACCTATAGTTGCTAAACCATGAGGAATTTGAAGATTATGAATACTAGTAATTTGTGACATTTTTATGTAGATTCTAAATATAGTTTTTTTAAAAAATTTAGAATCAGATTGCATTTCTTTTTCCATCTCCTTCAAAAACTGGTTTTTAAGAGTAAACACCATTTTTAAAGAGTGATGTTCACCGTAAACAACATAACTTTTTTTCTATGAAGGATAAAATTCTTTTTTTTTTTGAATTTAGATTTGTAACTACTATATCTAGCATGTTCATTTGGTTTCATAGTGTTTTATTGAATATTTTTTTCTTAATTAAGTTTTGAAGTCAAACCAATTATAATTTAGACATAGGCGGACTATATACAACAACTTTTTTTGTATGTATCAAAATTAAATTTTAATTTTTTTGTTGGATCAAGGACATCAATACCTAGTACAAACATATTTTTTAGATTTTTTTTTGATAATATACTATTTTTCCACATGTGCAGAACATGGAGCTTGATGTTTGGTGAAAAACTTACATTCACAAGAAATAAAAAATAAATATAATAATCAAATTAAAAATATTTAAAATTATACTTTTTGGGAAGCTTATAATAAGGACTACATACTTACAAAAAATAAATTTTAAATGAATTCATTTGATCCCCCAAAAGGTAAATTAAAAGTGGTTTTTTATTAGCATTTTGATAGGTGTAAAGGAGACTCTGTTATAAGTATGGTTTAAAATTAGTGGGGTTCTATCCAAAGGGGTTTGATCTAAGGTGGTTTAATCAAACCCTCTTCAATTGAAATCCTTTAAATGAAACTTTTCATGGCTTAAATTATTATATTTTCTAAAAATATGTGATTTCAGCAAAAATTAGGATGTCCCAAAAAGTGTAAACCACTATTGTGGGATCACCCATTACCCCAACCTAGAATGTAAATTGGATCACATAGTGAACTGATAGTGTAGATAGTGGCTACCTACACTACTTTGGCCAAAGATTCACCTAGTAACTTCGAGTGATGTCATTTATTCACCACATTTAATTGCTCGATTTTTATTGACCATTAGTATTCTATTCTAAGGTTGTCCCCTTTCTCATGGATTATCCTAACCCAAATAATAACCTTCCCATTAACTCATATCTAAATAACATTGCTATAAGAATCACAATACAACTCTATCTTATGCTATGCACCTAGAGTGTTGTCATACTACGTATAGTACTGACTTTCTAAGTATAGTATAAATAGTATACAATCTTATAAAACCAATTATAGTATAAATATCTATATACATATTGTATACATCCAAATTTGACCACCCCCACATGGTCAAATTCATCTCTTTTATTCGTCTATTTCATCCCCCCCCATCGATATTAATTAAATGATTTTTTTAATTAATGTTTCCCATTTTCCTAAGGTTCCTAAAAGTATTTAATTTAATAATTAAATACTTTACCTTTCATCCCTTCCTCTCTAAATTAAATAAATACATCAATTTATTTAAATTAGTCATTTAACCTTTTGAATTTAAATCAATTTAAATTCTCTCTTTTCTCTCTCCTTGTCACACATCCTTCATAATCCTCTTCTAATCTGGATTAGTTTAATTAATCCATGATTAGGATATGCACACCCTTGATCAAGGTTAATGTCACATCCTCCAACTTTTGCAACTTGCCTCTAATCTATCATTAGCCTCGTTAATCACTTATTTGCACAACCTTAATCTAATCCTCCTTCCATTTATAACATTTTCTCCAAGTCAACCTTCATCATTAATTTCTCCATTTGGCCAAGACCCTCTTCCCCATGTGAATTTAAAATTCACTTTTGTTTCTCCCAAGCTCTTCTCTTCCCCATGTAGATCATTGAGAGGTCACATCTCCCACATGGAGACAAAAACCTCCTTTATGAGGACCTTGTCTTATCCACAAGGTACTCCCAATCACATTTATTACTCCAACAACTCTCTTTTCCATGATGATGTGTGAGGAATTCTAAAATTCCTCATGTGTCACGTCCTTCACACATGGGGACAAGAAGTTCCTTTTTAAGGAAATCTTCTTCCAATCCCAAGGTACTTGCAAGTACCTCCACATCACATGTCCTCTTTCCACCTCACTTCCACATGGAAAGATGTGAGGGCTTGTGAGTCCTCAACTCACTACAACCCTTCATCTTGTCCATGTTGGCTAAATCCTAGCCATCCAATTCTCTAGAGAATTCTCTCATAAAATAGAGGATTTCTCATTCATTTTTCATTATGCATTCATAACTCTCAAGCTCTCCAACTTTGAAGCCTTTGCATTCAAGCATTCTCTTGCATTCATGATTGTTGCACTCCAAGCTCACTTTGCATTCATCTCATACACTTATCCAAATACCCACATCCATTATTGCATTCCTCATTGAATCCTCATCCATTTGCATATCATTTTAGGTGATTTTCCATCAAAGAGCACACAAATTATCAACAGCAAAGGGCCAACCAAAGGATCAAATTGAACAAGGTATAATCTTTCTTTTGTTCAAGTTCAACTAGGATTATCGTGAGGTGTTGTCTTGTTTTTCTTTCCTTTTGTATTTTGTTCATTTTTTGCATTATTTAGGGTTAGAAAAACATTGCACACATTTTTGGCATGCCCGATGGGACCCACAAATGGGTCTTTTTCTCTTTTACATGCTCTATTGTTTCAAATTTTGTAGGTTCAGTTTACATAGAGGTGATTATGCACCTAAAGGGGTGATTCTGCAACCAAAAAGGTGAGCCTACCTTACGCAAAGGTGATTCTGCTCTTGTAGAATTGCCCATTTGTCAAACAAGGGAAAATATGCTTCCTGTTTCTCTCAAACAAGCAATTATGCACTACAGATAGGCGATTTTGCACTGTAGATAGACAATCATGCATCTCAAATAGGTGATTTTTCCTCCCAAATAGGCGATTTTGCTTCTGATAGGGGTGATTTTGCAGCACATAGAGGCGATTCTGAGGTAAAATAGTGACTTAAATCTCCCATTTTAGAGTTTGTTTCTTATCATTTTCAGGTACTGACCCCCTAACTTGTTCATTTGTGAGTGTGTTTTCCTTTTCACTAACGTTTGTGCAACCGTTTCTTGATCGTTCAAGGCTAGAGGATAAAACTACTAACATTTTCTTGCAGAACGAGCAATCCGAGAAGTTAGTTTAGTTAGTTAGTTTGTTGTTTATACTAATCTAGGTACATAGTTTAAGTAGGGGGAGTCAATATATTTATTTTTCGTGCTTTTAAAGTGGGTTGTTGACCTATCCAATCCCCTTGCGCCATTTGGTGATCCTGGGTGATGAGAAATCACTGTCCACTTAGTGCTTTTGGTTTACCTAGGAGGTGCTAGTATGTCTAAACTCTCCCCTTGCGCTTCGTGTGAGCTTGGGGACTAGTTGAAAATGTCTAGTATCTTCTTTTAGCGGGAACTACTTGGGAATTTCATCACCCCAAGGGATGATCCCAACCACATGTACTGGCGGGGTATATAAAGGGGGGAGAGCTAAAGTTGTACCCTAATCCAGTCATGTCGTGTCTAGCGGAGCATCAAAGCTAGGGTGATACTTAGATAAGATGTGAAGAGTTAGTTCGAGTTTCCAGCACCTTGCTGGAACTCTCGACTCACGCTTGTGATGGGCTGGTGTTCACGATTGTGTCTCACGTACCGTGCGTATATCGAGGAATCCCTAGATCACCTTATGCAGCCTAGATAGAGGACCGTGTTGGCCATACCTTTCTCAATAATTTTAGGATTGTACTACTTGAAGTGTCTTCTTTGTGTGAAACTAATGCATTTCTTTTTGAGTCAGCCTTGGCATACTATTTGTTGTTTGTTGTGATTTTGTCCTTTGCCACACTTAGCCATTTTTCATCCAGTCCAGTCCAAGTCTGTCAGAGCTGTTCGAAGGAACTCTCCTTTACTGGTTGCTCAGGCTGTGGCTTGGTTTCCTCTGGGATTGCTTCAGGGGTGGTAGCAACTATCGGCTCTGCTGTCGTCTCATCAACATGCTGGTGGTTGGGTCTCTCTATGGACCTTGATCGATGATGGAGCTCTAGATGCAGCTTCCAACACTTTGCATCCCAATGTCCACTAATGCCACCGTGGGTGCAAAAATTATGAATTCTAGAGGATTGTCATGTTTCCTTTCTGAATCCCAATCCTTGGTTTCATCGTCGTTTCTTTGCCTTGACCGGATTGGTGATACCTTCCTCAGAAACACCAAGGCCTTTTCCTCTAAAACCCATCTTTCCTAGCAGCTTCATTCCAATACCTTTTGTGTGCTTCTCAAAGTGCACAAAAGAGCTCTACTCATCCTCTACTGACTTCTTCTGGTCTGTGGAAGAAGATACTTCAAGATAATTGTTGTCACTATCCGGCAGATTAAGAGTCTCAAGGTACTCCATCTACTGACAATAGGCACACTCTACTGCACCAGGAGAATTCTCCCAATCGTGGCCACAAGCAAACTTGGCCACTGGCTTTGTCGCTGAAGAGGCCCCCGTACTGTCAGGCGGGGTAAGCGGGGAGTATGAGGATGATGTATCCTCAGAATGAGGACAAAACCCGCAAATGTGGCCGCTCTCAGATACAAGAGGACTCCCCTTGTTCTGCTCTCCAGTGAACTCTTGTAACAAGACCTCCAACCTTTGCTTTTCCGCATTGGCCTCTTCCAACAATCTCTTCAATTCTTCATTCTCTTTCTGCAAATGATTATTTGCTTCCTCTAGCCTCTGCACCTTGTCAGACTTTTCACAATGATCGTGAAAAATAGTCTCGATCATCTTCTTCATCTCAAAGAACTCTCGTACCATCGATGATGTCATCACTGTGGATGCTTCACCTGATTCAGATGCCATCTTGTGATTAACTGCAAAAGGAGATTAGTAACCTGCTCTGATACCACTTGATCCGTAAACGAATCGAGCACTTGCTAGGAATAGTTCATGAGTTAGACTTACAAAGACTACAATAGTCAATCTAACACCAGGATCTTTTAAATTAGCGATATGAATCCAACATGTAAATTCAAATCTTTAATCTACTAAGCTCAAAAAAACAACTGCAAGAAATCACAAAAGAATAGAAACGAGATGATAACGGAGTTCACCGAAAGTCGGCTACATCTCCGGATTCGCTAGAAAGAACAAATCGATCTATTGCCTTCAAGACTTGGAAATGCCACATGTTACAAAAAGAAGTCAACTTTCGCCTTACAAGAGGCCTCCAGAAAGCAGCTTCGCCTATGACAACTACTCCCACGTCGACAAGACATCCTTATAGAAGAACAACAAGAAGCTTACAAAGCTTTTACAAAGACTATGCAAAGTCTTGCCAAGTTTCAAAAATCTCCTCCTGAGATTACTTGGCTTGCAGAAGAAAGGCTTGTGAAGAATTGACTCAAGAAGAATTGGATGATCAACACAACCCCTTACACCCCTTTTATACAAAGAATTTACCCGATATGGGTAATAACCATAAGGTTATAAAATCACCCATATTTACATATAAATAAAAAAAACAATCCCTTAATCTTTAAAAAATAATTTAGGGCCCTTCGTTTAATTTATTCTCGGGCCTGGGTTGTTTGGGAATTGTTTTTATTTTGATTTAATCCTAACAAATAACCTTTAAAAGGTTTTATAGTTAGAATTCGGGCTCAACAACTCAAGATATTAAACCTGTGCCCTATATATTGTTAGCTCCGCGTAGGGTGTATTGGTGGCTATTGGTTTTGGGAACCCGGTGGTTCCGGGTTCAACCCCCGCCGACCATTTTTAAAACAAACTTCCAAATAAAATGAAGACAAAAGAAACTGACCTCCATTCATAGACAAGGCATCCGATATGGTGCAACGCTCATCCAGAAATCTCAGTGACAAGCGGTGGGGAGTTCAAGTCCCCTCAACAACATAATTTTTTTAACAAACAAACCAACTTTCAACTGACGGCGGAAGTGCAAGGAAGAAAAAGCCACGTGTCACAGTGTCATTCGCTGGTCCTGCCAACATGCTGCTGACTCGGCTACCGACTGTCGCTGACTCGCATGCCGACTTGTCCACGTGTCAGATTAATACTCGCTATTGACAATGACGTGTATGTTGACTCTGATCCGACTATCTGCTGACTCAGATGCTGACTGTTCCTACCACGTATCTGCTGACTGGACTCTGTACTGCTGACTAAGCCGCCACATCAATGATGACTGTTGTACGGAACGTACGGATGGACACGTGTCACCATTTGATTAGCTCCGTACGAATGACTCCACTGCCACGTGTCTTGCCTGAATTCATCCATGTGGATTCCGTATGGTATAGATGATCTACTGACGTCATCATCCTTAGTCACCTCAAAAGTCAACTCGAAACTTTGACCAGCTGTATCTTGATCATACGACGTCGAATTTTGATGAAACAAACGCCGTTGGAATCGTGATGTTGAGCTCTTTGTGATGATGCCAAATTAGACCAATTTGGTGATGATGAAATTTCCACCTTTTTCCTCATTTCTGATAGCTGAGTTGACCAGTCTTTGACTGAGCTTTGACCGGCGATATCTTGCACAGACAAACTCCTTTTTTGCCCGTTCAAGTTGCGCCAGATTCAGAATTATGTGCTCTACGTGATGGCACTACTTCTGAGAGAAACTGGAACACTTCAATTTCAGGTCCTGGAGATCCACCTAGATCAAACCTCCCCACTGAAGAACTTTTGGTCCTCCAAAAGTGTATAGTTCCTTCAAAAATATCGCATTCAACATCTTGCCACTCGCCACGATCTGAATCAACAAAACACACTGCCACATCTGCCTGTCGGGGTCTTACACTTCAACAATGTAGGAATTCACAACTCCTCATAATGCAGTTCAAAAATGGAACTTAAAACACCCAAAGCAAGAAGGAAAAACTGAGTATGATAAACCTATTCCTCAGTGCTTCTCACAGGTAATTCACATTCTGCATCTGTTGCCTTCTTCTGGTACGCTTCTATTGCTCCTCCAACTACTCAAGCATGGTATCTATGCCTCAGCTTGATGTATTCCTTCACCTTTGTACTTTAGAATAGCTGATTCAAGGCTCCACCACACAGCTCAGGTCTCGTCTAAGCAACAAGGTCATCAATAAATCCTTCAAGAACTCCATTTGAGTTCAGACTTATCCTCCAAATGAGCATCACTGAGTCTTGAAGCTGAGAACATACAAGGTCATTGTTGACCGTTCTCAACAACTCTGTCTGAAAAGTGCTCTTCAACTGAAGCTTCGCACTGAAAGAAACTGCAAGAAACTACGAGAAAAAAATTGCTATCCTACAGTAAGAAGTTATCCAGTATCTCTTTCCACTGATTACAAGAGACATGGCTTCCAAGAGCCTTACAAATTCTCAATCAGAAAGAAATACAACTTCATAAATAAACTATTACAAACAATTTTACTGAGTTTTATTCTCACAAAACCATACTAGCTTATCAACATATTTATTACACTACAAACACATAATAAACACACGCAAGTTGATATACTAGTTCGACGAGCGACGTTCCCAGCTCTTTCGGAGCTATTCGAAGGAACTCTCCTTTACTAGTTGCTCAGGCTGTGGCTTGGTTTCCTCTGGGATTGCTTTAGGGGTGGTAGCAACTATCGGCTCTGCTGTCGTCTCATCAACATGCTGGTGGTTGGGTCTCTCTATGGACCTCGATCGACGATCGAGCTCTGGATGCAGCTTCCAACACTTTGCGTCCCAATGTCCACTAATGCCACAGTGGGTGCAGAAATTCTGAATTCTAGAGGATTGTCCCGTTTCCTTTCTGAATCCCAATCCTTGGTTTCATCGTCGTTTCTTTGCCTTGACCGGATTGGTGATACCTTCCTCAGAAACACCAAGGCCTTTTCCTCTAAAACCCATCTTTCCTAGTAGCTTCGTTCCAATACCTTTTGTGTGCTTCTCAAAGTGCGCAAAAGAGCTCTGCTCATCCTCTGCTGACTTCTTCTAGTCTGGTGAAGAAGGTACTTTGAGATAATTGTTGTCACTATCCAGCAGATTAAGAGTCTCAAGGTACTCCATCTGCTAACAATAGGCACACTCTACTGCACCAGGAGAAGTCGCCCAATCGTGGCCACACGCAAACTTGGCCACTGGCTTTGTCATTGAAGAGGCCCCCGTACTGTCAGGCGGGGTAAGCGGGGAGTATGAGGATGATGTATCCTTAGAATGAGGACAAAACCCGCAAATGTGGCCGCTCTCAGATACAAGAGGACTCCCCTTGTTCTGCTCTCCAGTGAAATCTTGTAACAAGACCTCCAGCCTTTGCTTTTCCACATTGGCCTCTTCCAACAATCTCTTCAATTCTTCATTCTCTTTTTGCAAATGATTATTTGCTTCCTCTAGCCTCTGCACCTTGTCAGACTTTTCACAATGATTGTGAAAAATAGTCTCGATCATCTTCTTCATCTCAAAGAACTCTCGTACCATCGATGATGTCATCACTGTGGATGCTTCACCTGATTCGGATGCCATCTTGTGATTAACTACAAAAGGAGATTAGTAACCTGCTCTGATACCACTTGATCCGTAAACGAATCGAGCACTTGCTCGGAATAGTTCACGAGTTAGACTTACAAAGACTACAATAGTCAATCTAACACCAGGATCTTTTAAATTAACGATATGAATCCAACATGTAAATTCAAATCTTTAATCTACTAAGCTCAAAAAAACAATTGCAAGAAATCACAAAAGAATAGAAACGAGAAGATAACGGAGTTCACCAAAAGTCGGCTACGTCTCCGGATTCGCCAGAAAGAACGAATTGATCTATTGCCTTCAAGACTTGGAAACGCCACAGGTTACAAAAAGAAGTCAACTTTCACCTTACAAGAGGCCTCCAGAAAGTAGCTTCGCCTATGACAACTACTCCGACATCAGCAAGACATCCTTATAGAAGAACAACAAGAAGCTTACAAAGCTTTTACAAAGACTATGCAAAGTCTTGCCAAGTTTCGAAAATCTCCTCCTGAGATTACTTGGCTTGTAGAAGAAAGGCTTGTGAAGAATTGACTCGAGAAGAATTGGATGATCAACACAACCCCTTACACCCCTTTTATACAAAGAATTTACCCGATATGGGTAATAACCATAAGGTTATAAAATCACCCATATTTACATATAAATAAAAAAAACAATCCCTTAATCTTTAAAAAATAATTTAGGGCCCTTCGTTTAATTTATTCTCGGGCCTGGGTTGTTTGGGATTTGTTTGTATTTTGATTTAATCCTAACAAATAACCTTTAAAAGGTTTTATAGTTAGAATTCAGGCTCAACAACTCAATATATTAAACCCGTGCCCTATATATTGTTAGCTCTGCGTAGGGTGTATCGGTGGCTATTGGTTTTGGGAACGCGGCGGTTCCGGGTTCAACCCCTACCGACCATTTTTAAAACAGACTTCCAAATAAAATGAAGACAAAAGAAACCGACCTCCATTCATAGACAAGGCATTCGATATGGTGCAACGGTCATCCGGAAATCTCGGTGATGAGTGGTGGGGAGTTCAAGTCCCCTCAACAACATACTTTTTTTAACAAACAAACCAACTTTTGACCGACGGTGGAGGTGCAAGGAAGAAAGAGCCACGTGTCACAGTGTCATTCGCTGGTCCTGCCAACATGCCGCTGACTCGGCTACTGACTGTCGCTGACTCGCATGCCGACTTTTCCATGTGTTAGATTAATACTCGCTGTCAACAATGACGTGTATGTTGAATTTGATCCGACTATCTGCTGACTCAGATGCTGACTGTTCCTACCACGTATCTGCTGACTGGACTCCGTACTGCTGACTAAGCCGCCACATCAATGATGAATGTGGTACGAAACGTACGGATGGACACGTGTCACCATCTGATTGGCTCCGTACGAATGAATCAACTGCCACAATTCTCACCCGAATTCATCCATGTGGATTCCGTATGGTATGGACGATCTGCTGACGTCATCATCCTTAGTCACCTCAAAAGTCAACTCAAAACTTTGACCAGCTGTATCTTGATCATACGACGTCGAATTTTGATGAAATGAACACCATTGGAATCGTGACGACGAGCTCTTCGTGATGATGCCAACTTTGACCAATTTGGTGATGATGAAATTTCCACCTTTTTCCTCATTTCTGATAGCTGAGTTGACCAGTCTTTGACCGAGCTTTGACCGGTGATATCTTGCACAAACGGACTCCTTTTTCACCCATTCAAGTTGTGCCAGATTCAGAATTCTGTGCTCTACGCGATGGAAATGCTTCCGAGAGAAACTGGAACACTTCAATTTCAGGTCCTAAAGATCCACCTGGATCATTTCTTGATCCAAATTCCCTAAGCTTCGTTTTAGAGGTTATTATCCAAATTGGCCTAGGTGTCTGAATTCGATCGTCATCTTACACATTTGTATAGGATCGTTACTCATCCTAAGTCATTCACTGTCTTTGGCCCAATCAATCCACTTCCATCTTGAGGTGGATTCCTTTAATCCAATCAATCAAAACTTTAAGTCACCTAGGGTGATTTCTGAGCTTGGTTTATAATCCCTTTCATCATCTTATCTCATCCATCATCTAATCTTATCAATCATTTCATCAATCAATCTTATCCAATCTAATCCAACACATCCATATTCAATCATCCAATCCATCGATCCCTCATCCAATTTAATCAATCCTTATTAATCCTTTTATCCCCATTTAGGTCATCCCTGCATTGCATCTCAAAATATAGCTTCATCTTGGTCCACCTAGTAGTTTTGCACTTTCATGCCCGTTTAAACTCAATCACAAATGAAGAAGTAAATGGCAGAGCAACAGGCTCCAGGTTCCCAGCCAAATATCCTTCAGGATCCCAACAACAATGCCTCATCACAATCCAACATCGACGTTCAAAACACTTCACTGCCTGGTGACAAGAACATGGTAATTCAACCTGAAGTCAAGGTTGATAAATTCCTTAGTAACCCTGCCAATGTTCAGATGACAGATCACCTCCTTAGTGAATGTGGGGACAAGATTCTCACCACTTTAATCATGAAAGGAATCAAATTGCCACCTGATTTTGATATGTCACAATACACTGTCACCCAGTCTCTTCCAGTGCCTCAAGACCCGCAAACTTCACAAAACATTCTAAGAAATCTGTATGTTCCCAAGGATCCACCCATAGAAAATTGGTATCAACTTAGGTTTGGAGATGTCGTGCTATATCAAGTCGCCAACTACCCTCCCCTTTCAGCCCTGACCGCGGGAGTACAACTTGATCCAAATGACCCCTATGCTTATGGTATGCCACATTATATTCCATCTGCTCCACCACTCCTGCCTCATCAACTAGGTCAACCACTCGTCAACACTGGGGACAATCCTTTTCTTGCATTGATGCCACCTCTAGGTCTTGCACCCGTAGACAATTTACTACTGCCATCTCAATGTAACATTCCTGTGTTCCACCAACCTCCTGTTAATCCTCAACAATCCACTCCTTCGTAGGTGTCACCATAGCATGCTGCTGTCATTTCCATCCCATCATAACCACCTCATCAACAACCTCCACAACAAAACATTCCAATTCCGCAACCAAATGTTTCACAGCAAAATGTTCCAATCCCACAACAACATGCTATCATTCCTACACAACCTCCTCAGTAGGTAACGCAGGCTACATCGCACCCTCAACAACCACCCCACAGTGCCACCACAACAACCACACATCCCATCTCACCCTCCTTACCAGCAGTCCCCACAACAACCACAAATGCATGTTCCCACACAAGCACAATGTAATCCCCTCACATAATATCTCTATCATCTGTCAAGCACATATACCGCCTATGTTGCTCCATCCAATCCTAACCCAAATCTTAATCTAAGTCCACCATGATCTCAACTGCCACTCTACACCAACCCCCCACAATCACACTACCATCAAACCTCCAATCTACAACCACCTCCATATACCAGACAACAACCAAATGTTGTGTACAACTACCCATCCAATCCATACTATACTTAGCAGTAACCATTCTATCATCATGGTGCTCCATCCACCTATTACAATCAATAACCACCATCACAACCACAAGGCACTTCCACATCTTCATACTACCAAGCTCCCACACACTATCAGGAGGGTGCCCCATCCACTTTGTATTATCAACAACAACCACCTTATCAACAAGTAGCTTCCACTTCTTATTATCAAAATCCGCCATCCTCCTATCCACCTTACGTCAATCCACAATCACAACCCGCTTACACTAACCATTATTAGCCTACACCCTCATATGATCCCAATGCTTCTGCCCTGTCTTCATCATATTAATAATATCCTCCTTATAATCAACCCAATCCAGCCAATCTAACTCCCCCAAAACCTACCAATAAAGATCTGGAAGAGCTCAAAGCTACATTGAAAGACCTACAAGTGGGTACGTCCAATAAATCTTTCAAATTCAAGGACATTTGTCCCTATCCATTTGATCCTTCAATTTCACTCGTCCCCTTTCCAAAGCATTTCGAGATGCCCAAGTTTGACAAGTATACATGAACTAAAGACCCAAAAGGCCATCTGTAGGAATTCTACACACAATGCCAAGATGTCCAACACAGTGACAACTGTCTCCTGCGCCTGTTCCCTAGGAGCTTAGCAGGGTTTGCCTTAGATTGGTTTATGGGTCTCAAGAAGGGGACAATTTCTTCTTTTGTAGATCTTTCTAAAAAATTCGTCAGAAAATTATCCTTTAACTTGGAGAAAGATATCGATACTTTTGATCTCTTGAAGGAGAAGCAACATGATTGAGAAACTTTTGCTAAATACTTGCAAAGGTGGTGGGTAGTGGCTAGCCCTATGAAATCCCCTCCAAGTGAGAAAGAAATGGTAACCCTTTTTGTGGCCAATGCTCACCCTGAAATGGCGCATAATCTTAATATTCACTGTGTTACTACTTTTGCAGAGTTCATAAAAAAGGGTCTCATCATTGAGCAAGCACTTGTTGCAAAAGGGCAAGTCAAATTGCATAACTTAGATAAGGATAAATCATCCAGTGACAAATCCCATTACTAGAATAAAAATAAGAATGTGGTGAATGATGGTGTCACTGACACCAAACATGTTTAGGTGGAAAATACCTCCTAGAGGCTGCAGTACACCCCTCCACAAAAATTGATGCCCAATGCCATATCCGTGCCACAGGGGGCACCTCATCCTCCTTAGCAGTACAACCAAAATAATCAAGGGAACGATAAACGTCAATTCACTCAACTAGGAGAGCCCTTGAGTGTTGTATTCAATAGGTTGTTACAGGTTAATTACCTAATCACATATCCTATGACCAAACCTTTTAATGAGTCCAAGCCTAAACCCGCCTGGTATAAAGAAAATGAATATTGTGATTTTCACAAAATTAAGGGTAATTCCACAAATAAATGGCAAGGCTTAAAAACATATGTCCAAGATCTTATAGATCGAGGAGATATCCATGTGGATGCCAATCGGGCCTCTTCATCCAATGCTCAGTTGCAAATATATCAAAATGCTTTCCCAAAACATAATCAAGGTCCTAGCATGTCCAACACAAATCTTGGGCCCAGTAACAATAATAACCGGGATAACAACACGAATAACATCACTTATAAGAATGTCCCTTATAACTATGAGGGTCTCATCATGCATATTTTTCGGGCAGAACCACATGTGTCTATGATACACGTAAAAGGAAAAGACCCCCAATATTATGTTACCACCTGTTGCACTCGCTTCACTATCCCTAGAGCTTGCACGTCAACCCAATCACCTCCTGTGAACTCTTAGTATAAAATTCTTGACCATCTAGGAAAGACGGCGACACAAATATCTATTTTAGATTTGTTGAAGTCTTCTCCCATTCATCAAGAAATTCTAAAAAAAGCTTTGCAGGATGCCCATGTCCCTAACAATATAGACCCTACACAGTTTCAAGCTCTAGTGGGGCATCTTTCATCCACCTATCAGCTAGGCTTCAGTCAGAATGACATTCCAACCATTAACTCCAACCATAATCACCCCCTCCATATAGAAGTCCTTGTGGCCCGACATAAAGTAAAAAGGGTCTTGGTAGATAATGGCTCTGCTCTAAATCTTTGTACATTAAAGTTCATAAAGCAGGTAGGATATACCCATGCTGATTTGAGTAATTAGATTATCACCATAAAGGCTTACGATAATGCATAAAGAGACTCCGAAGGGGTTATTTGTCTTCCAATTCAAGTTGGTCTAGTTGTACATTACCCTACTTGTCATGTCCTTGATCTGGACCTCCCTTACAACCTTCTTCTTGGCCGGCCATGGATCCACGCCATGCAAGCCATCCCATCCACCTATCATTAGTGCTTGAAGTTCCCCTTCAATGGGATGGAAGTTATGATACAAGCTGATCCGCAACCATTTGAGTATTGTCGTGCACTCAAAGCTTGTTTTCCCCACTCTCATTACTACCTAGGAGTAAAGATGGGACCACCTAAAAAATCTTCATCCAATCCATCCTCTGATCCATCACCCACCACATCATCTGCTCCATATTCTACATCTGATTCCACCATTACCAAGGTCCAAATCATTAACAAGGGGTGTGGGGAATTTGAAATGTGTACCTCTCTGAATGTGGCAACCATGCCACCCTCACCACATACACATGGCCAACCTTTCAAGTCTACACCAAAGGAAGAACAAAAGACAATCACCCTGAGCTCTAAAAATGTGGGAACCAACATTACGTATCTCTCGTGTTACCACAAGATGTGCTTGAAGATGACATTAGTTAGTGGATATATCATGAAGAACCTGAGCCTAATCCTCCCTTAAAGGAATATTTTCAAGAGATGTATCCTTGGCCCTCTAAGTATGCTGAGAAATATAATTATTAGGGGATAGGCCTTGGTCCAGAAGAGCTAGGAAGAAAGCAACCGATTGACACTTCTATACGTCCAAGAAACTCAGGCTTGGGCTATGGTAAAAATCAAAAGGGTCCCGTAGCATTGAATTGTACTTCTAATAATGTC
Organism: Sequoia sempervirens; assembly: GCA_007258455.2. Taxonomy (NCBI): domain Eukaryota; kingdom Viridiplantae; phylum Streptophyta; class Pinopsida; order Cupressales; family Cupressaceae; genus Sequoia; species Sequoia sempervirens. The sequence continues at coordinate 134,398 of VDFB02252041.1, read as the reverse complement.
AGTGTGGATGATGGTCTTTTGGAAGACAAACCATAGGAAGAATCTATCATACATGCATACAATGATGTAGACCATGTAGACCTTTCCTCCATGTTCAAATGCCTATCTGTTTGCACCATTAGCCTTTCCCTTTGCCATCCCGAACTCATAGACTGGGACCTACGTGATAGTACACCAATTGACACACTTCCCTCAATGGATTCATATGTACATATCATGGGATTGGGGGAAGATGAATGCCCTAGTCACAAAAATAAAAAAGGGTCACCTAGTGAAAACCTCCCTGAGGCACTTCTTGACTTAGAAAAAGTCAAAATAAAGGATGTATCTAACAGCGAAAACCTCAATGAGGCACTGAAAGATGGGGATGTTCATCTTCCCCTTGTGGGAACATAATTTTCTGAACGATCATCCATTCTAATCGAGGAAATACAAGAAGTAAATTTGGGAACTAAAGAAGATCCCAAAGTCACATATGTAGCTAAATCACTATCAGAGGAAGAATACTCTACCATTGTTTGGCTCGTCAAGGAGGGTATCATCAAGTTTGCATGGAATTATTTAGATATGCTGTGTCTTGATCCTGCTTTAGTTGTCCATTACTTGGATGTACATCTTGATGCAAAACTAGTTAAGTAGAAACTCTGCAAAATGCATCCGCAAGTGGCTCTATTGGTTAAGAAGGAATTGGAGAAATTGTTGGAAGCCAATTTCATAAGACCTATTGACTACTCCGAGTGGATCTCCAATATTGTGCCAGTAGCCAAACCAAATGGTAATATTAGGATCTGTACAAATTTCAGATACCTCAATAAATCTTGTCCTAAGGACGATTTCCCCTTGCCAAACATCAACATGTTGGTTGATTTAACTATAGGACACGAGATGCTATCCCTCATGGATGGATTCTCTAGATATAATCAGATTAGGATTGCACTTGAGGATCAATATAAAACAACCTTTACCACACCTTGGGGTATGTTCTGTTATAATGTTATGCCCTTCGGTCTCAAGAATGTGGGGGAAACATACCAATGTGCAATGACAGTCATCTTTCATGACCTTATCCACATCATCATGGAAGACTATTTTGATGATCTATTAGGGAAATCTAGAATGAGAGAAAAACACCCTACAATCCTAAAGAAGATTTTCAAGCATCTAGAGCATTACAAGTTGCACCTAAATCCGAAAAAGTGTGTGTTCGGGGTTACGATAGGAAAGTTATTGGGCTTCATAGTCTTCAGACAAGGCATAGAAGTGGATCCAGCTAAGGTTAAAGCAATTATGGACATACCACCACAACACAATCTAAAATAGTTAAGGAGTCTCCAAGGTAAGCTGCAAGCCATCAAAAGATTGATAACACAGTTGGATGACAAGTGTCAACTATTCACACACCTCTTGAAAAAGAATACATCCTTCAAGTGGGATCCTGTGTGCCAGCAGGGTTTTGAAAAGATTAAAGAGTATCTGGCTCATCCTCCCATCATTATGCCTCTGATCTCAGGGAAACCCCTCTTATTGTACATTTTAGCTACTTTAGTGGCACCGAGGGCATTGCTAGCACAACATGATGAGTCTTCCAGAGAGTGTGCGATCTATTATATCAGTCGAACCTTAGTCAGCTATGAACTCAATTATTCTTCAATGGAAAAAGCCTGCTTAGCTGTAGTTTTTTGTTCACAAGAACTTTGACACTATATGATCAATCATCCAGTAAAGTTAATATCAAAAGTCAACCCACTCAAGTACTTGCTATCTTGAACCACCTTGACTAGTCACATGGCTAAATGGGTCATGTTGCTAAGTGAATTTGATATAGAATATGTGGATCACAAAGCTATTAAAGGGTAGGTGATAGCGAATCAGTTAGTCGATGCTCCCTTTGTCGATGCACATCCTTTGGTAACAAAATTCCCTGATGAAGAGGTCTTTACAATAATAGAAGCAGCCATATGGACACTTTACTTTGATGGGTCATACACACATCATGGAGCGGGGGTAGACATCTTTTTTGTCACCGCCCAAGGTGATTATATCCCAAAGTCATTTAGATTGGATTTTCCATGCACAAACAATATAGTTGAATATGAAGCTCTTCTCACTGACCTTAGAATCACATTCAAATGGAACATCACTCACTTGAGAGTCTTTGATGATTCACAATTAATCATTAAGCAGATCAATGATGAGTTTCTGACAAAAGATGATAAGCTATTGCCTTATAAGCGTATGGTCGATGACTTCAAAAAGCATTTCACCTCTATTCAGTTCGACCAAATCCCTATAGTACAAAATAAGGTTGTTGATGTGATGGATACAATTGGTTCTTTAATTAACATGCCCAAGGATCAAACAGACTGTGAGTTCCTGGTTGAACAACTATTAATCCCTACGTATGACATGCCTGAGAATGAAATGGTGTGCGAAATTGTAGGTCTTGCATCCCCATGGTATCATGATATCTATGCCTATCTTCATGACAACATCCTACCCCCTAACCTTACATGCAACCAACATAAATCCTTCATTCAATGCACATCTCGTTACACCATCGTAGGTGATACTCTTTATTGTCGCAGATATGATGGAACTCTTCTCTAGTGTCTGAACAAGACCAAAGCTCACACTACATTGAAAAAAGTACATAGTGGTGTTTGTGGGGCCTATTCAAATGGCATGGCCTTAGCTAAGAAGATTCTTAGAGCATGACTCCTATGAATTTGTGAAGAAGTGCTTACCTTGCCAACAACATGCGGACTTGATACATGCTCCTGCTCAGGATTTGGAACCCATCATAGCACCATGGCCTTTATCTCAATGGGGTTTTGACTTAGTCGAAAATATATACCCTCCATCCTCTGATGGCCACATTTTCATTATCATTGCCACTAAGTACTTCACCAAATGGGTGGAAGCAATGCCACTCTCTCAAATAATGGGTACTCAGATATCAAAATTCATCCTCTTCCATATTCTCTCCAGATATGGAATTCCCTCCACCATCATTTCCGACAATAGAAAACCATTCAAAAACTAGGTTGTGAAACATGTGTGTGACACCTTTCATATCCATCATCGGTGGTCTACACCCTATTACCCTCAAGGTAATGGACAAGCTGAAGCCACTAAAAAAACTTTGACTAAACTTCTGAAAAAGGTTGTCAACAGTACTGGTTGAGATTGTCACCTCCACATCCATCCTACCCTTTGGGCTTACCTTACCTCCATATGCACTCCCACAAGTGCCACTCCATATTCCCTCATATATTGTGTCGATGCCATCTTGCCGATTGAAGTCCAGATCCCCTCGTGAAGAATATATTTGAAGAATCTCATCACTGAAGAAGACGCACGGGTTGCTCTCCTTGCTCAGTTGGAGCTCTTAGATGAAAGAAAAATCAAAGCATATAATCATCTCCAGGCATATCAGAACCATCTTAAGAGAAGCTACATCAAGAAGGTTTGTCCTCACCAATTCAATGTTGGTGATCTATTCCTTAAGGAAAATCAATGCAATCAACAAGATAGGGATGCAAAGTTCCTTTTTAAGGAAATCTTCTCCTAATCCCAAGGTACTGGCAAGTACCTCCACATCACATGTCCTCTTTCCACCTCACCTCCACATGGAAAGATGTGAGGGCTTGTGAGTCCTCAACTCACCACAACCCTTCATCTTGTCCATGTTGGCTAAATCCTAGCCATCTAATTCTCTAAAGAATTCTCTCCTAAAATAGAGGATTTCTCATTCATTTTTCATTATGCATTCACAACTCTCAAGCTCTCCAACTTTCAAGTCTTTTCATTCAAGCATTCTATTGCATTCACGATTATTGCACTCCAAGCTCACTTTGCATTCATCTCATACACTTATCCAAATACCCACATCCATTATTGCATTCCCCATTGAATCCTCATCCATTTGCATATCATTTCAGGCGATTTTCCATCAAGGAGCACACAAATTATTAGCATCAAAGGGCCAAACAAAGGATCAACTTGAACAAGGTATAATCTTTCTTTTGTTCAAGTTCAACTAGGCTTATCTTGAGGTGTTGTCTTGTGTTTCTTTCCTTTTGCATTTTGTTCATTTTTTGCATTATTTAGGGTTAGAAAAACACTGCACACATTTCTGGATCTGGGGCATAAGGGCTTGCTACACCTGAAGGAGAGCCTCTAGAAGAGCTTATCAAAATCATGAATTTGAAACGGTTTTATACCTAAGTCAGTTGGGTTCTCTTATCTTGCAAAAATCAGAAAAATCCAAAAAAAAAGTAAAAAATTGTCAAAAATACAAAAAAGAGAGAGTCAAAAATCCAAAAAAAGTAAAGAGAAATAATTCATCCTATGGTGAAAACCACCCTTGGTGGTGCCTTGGATAAGTACGGTTGGTAAAAACCTGACAACAGGCGCCATCCATAGATGATCCGTATAGCGGAAGGGATCTATGACAAACGTTGCTTAAGTGATTATGAACAAAGGCATAAAGACATTAACAATGGAGTAGTAGGAACATTAATTAGAGAAAAATCAAAACATAGAACCAAGAGAGAGATAAGAAGACACCAATTTGATTACGGAGTTCGCCACAACGTGACTACGTCTCCGGGTCGAGCTCAATCGAGTGACCAATCTATTGAAATGTTCTGAAATGGCAGTACAATCTCCACTGGAGCCTCTTGCAACACTGCTTTACAATATCTTGTAGCCTTCCACAAAGTCATACAAAAGTCTCTCACTCACACCCCTCTCAAAAGCTCTCAAGGCTAGGGATGACTAACAAAGAGGAAGAAAACTAACTTTGCCTAATAGGATCTACTACAAGACTTAGAACATCACTATAAATATTCTCCTAACTCCCACTGAAATTCTTTCTCACAAAAAGGCTCTCACAGCTGAGAGAATGGAAAACAAGAGGAGAATGAACTCACTTGAAAAGTGATGATAAAAAAAATTCCAAGACTCCTCCCTTTTATAGTTGAAGTTGGGCCTATGTGGTTAAAACCACCAAAACCACCTGACTTGGCATTTTTCCCCTTAATGGAAAATAAATAACCTATTCCCCATTTTTACATAAAAACAATTACGTTTGTTTCAAGCCCTCGTTTGTTACATTTATTCGGGCTAATTGTGGTTTTAGGAGTTTTTTGTTTTATAAACAAATAACCAATAGTTAGGCATTCGGGCTTGACAACTATCAAAAGAAACTGAGCCCTTCTATATAGTAAACACTGTACCATAGTGTAACGACTCGCAATTTCTTTACACACCTGTTGGTCGCGGGTTCCAACCCCGACTGACTATATTTATATAGCTGTTTCGCAACCACAACACAAGAAAACAAAACTGCCAATGCATTTAGTTGAACGCGGAATTCTTGGCGCAACGGTGAGTGGAAGTTTCGAGTTATGAGTGGTGAGGGGTTTGAATCCCTCAGCCTACTCATTTTGTTCAAACCAACTTTGACCCCATCTACCGGAGGAGAAGTGAGGCCACATGTCAATCAATGATTCGCCGAGAGAACACAGTCAACACCTCGTCAACCAGTATGACCATCCACATCAACGTACCAATCCACGTCAATTTCCACGTAACCCAATGGCTCAGCTGCCCAATCAGCATCCATGTCAACAGTCAGTTAGCTGCCACGTCATCAGAAGGACACATGTCATCGCCCAATTCGCCAACTTTGATGACATCATCAGCCATGTCACCACGCCACGTCACATGTACGGACTGCCACATGTCAAAACCCCATTGGTCCATGTCATCGTCCGTACGATGACCTTTCTACCAAGTCAGCAGGATGACATCATGCTGACGTCAACAACCGTACCACTTGTACCTCAGTCAACTGCAAACTTTGACTGGCTCTAACTCGCGCACACGATGTCTGATTTGCACGAAACTAACACTGTTGGAAAGGTCTCAATGAGCTCTTCGCGATGGTACCACTTTCGCCAAATTCCGTGATGATGAATTTTCCACCTTTTTTTGTTGTCCTTGATAGTTGAGTTGACCAACCTTTGACCGAACTTTGACCAGCGATATCTTGCACAAACAGACTCCTTTTTCGCCAGTTCAAGTTGCGCCGGATTCAGAATTCTGTGCTTTACATGATGACACTACTTTTGGGAGAAATGGGAACACTTCAATTTTTAGGTTCTGAAGATCCACCTGGATCAAACCTCCCCACTGAAGAACTTTTGGTCCTCCAAAAGTGTATAGTTCCTTCAATAATCTCGCATTCAACATCTTGCCAGTCGCCACGATTTGAATCACTAGAACTCACTGCCATATCTGCCTGTCGAGGTCTTACACTTGGGCAATGCAGGAATTCACAACTCCTCATGATGCAGTTCAAAAATGGAACTTAAAATATCCAAAGTAAGAAGTAAAAATTGAGTATGATAAACCTGTCCCTTAGTGCTTCTCACAGGTAGTTTGCATTCTGCATCTCTCGCCATCTTCGGGCATGCTTCTATTGCTCCTCCAACTGCTCGAGCATGGTATATGCACCTCAGCTTGAAATATTCCTTCACCTTTGTACTTCAGAATAGCTGATTCAAGGCTCCACCATACAGCTCGGGTCACATCCATTTTAAGCAATGAGGTCATCGATAACATCCTTCAAGAACTTCAATTGAGTTCAGACGTATCCTCAAAATGGCCTCAACTGAGTCTTCAAGCTGAGAACATGCAAGGTCACTGTTGACCGTTCTCAACAACTCTATCTGAAAAGTGCTCTTCAACTGAAGCTTCACACTGAAATATAAACCTGACACTACTAGTTAGAGGCAAGGCGTTCCCAGCTCTTACAGAGCTGTTCGAGGGAACTTTCCTCCACTGGATGCTCAATCTTTTGCTGAGTCTCCTCTTGAACTATCTCAAGAATCATAGCAACTACTGGCTCCATCTTTGTCTTGACTTTCTGTTGGTCGATCTTCACAACCTCTGACCTTTGATGAAGTTCTGGATGTAGTTTCCAACATTTCTCATCTCAATTCCCATTGATTTTGTAGTGAGTGCAGTAGTTATGAATTTTGGACGATTCTCTAGTTGCCTTGAAGCCCAAGCCTTTGCCACTATACGTGGGAAGTACGAGGAAGAAGCATCCTCCAACTCTTGCATCTTATCATTCCTCTCTCAATGATCACAGACGAGTTCTTCAATCATGCTTTTCATTGCCATAATATCATCCACCATGGATTTGGACAATGTCAGCCTTGAAGATTCTCCTTTTTTTGATCTTTGCTCCAAACTCCAAATGTTCACCAATGGAAAAATGAATCACAATCACTCCTACAAACCAGCCAAACAAAGCTCTGATACCACTTGATCCGTATAGCGGAAGGGATCTATGACAAACATTGCTTAAGTGATTATGAACAAAGGCATAAAGACATTAACAATGGAGTAGTAGGAACATTAATTAGAGAAAATTCAAAACATAGAACCAAGAGAGAGATAAGAAGACACCAATTTGATTACGGAGTTCACCACAATGTGACTACATCTCCGGGTCGAGCTCAATCAAGCGACCAATCTATTGAAATGTTCTAAAACGACAGTACAATCTCCACTGGAGCCTCTTGCAACACTGCTTTACAATATCTTGTAGCCTTCCACAAAGTCATATAAAAGTCTCTCACTCACACCCCTCTCAAAAGCTCTCAAGGCTAGGGATGACTAACAAAGAGGAAGAAAACTAACTTTGCCTAATAGGATCTACTACAAGACTTAGAACATCACTATAAATATTCTCCTAACTCCCACTGAAATTATTTCTCACAAAAAGGCTCTCACGGCTGAGAGAATGAAAAACAAGAGGAGAATGAACTCACTTGAAAAGTGATGATGAAAAAAACTCCAAGACTCCTCCCTTTTATACTTGAAGTTGGGCCTATGTGGTTAAAACCACCAAAACCACCTGACTTGGCATTTTTCCCCTTAATGGAAAATAAATAACCTATTCCCCATTTTTACATAAAAACAATTACGTTTGTTTCAAGCCCTCGTTTGTTACATTTATTCGGGCTAATTGTGGTTTTAGGAGTTTTGTTGTTTTATAAACAAATAACCAATAGTTAGGCATTCGGGCCTAACAACTATCAAAAGAAACCGAGCCCTTCTATATTTTAAACACTGTACCATAGTGTAACGGCTCGCAACCATTTTACACACCCGCTGGTCATGGGTTCCAACCCCGACCGACTATATTTATATAGCCGTTTCGCAACCACAACACAAGAAAATAGAACTACCGTTGTGTTTAGTTGAACGCGGAATTCTTGGCTCAACGGTGAGCGGCAGTTTCCAGTTATGAGTGGTGAGGGGTTCGAATCCTTCAACCTACTCATTTTGTTCAAACCAACTTTGACCCCATCCGCCGGAGGAGAAGTGAGGCCACATGTCAATCAATGATTCACCGGGAGAACACAATCAGCGCCTCGTCAACCAGTATGACCACCCACGTCAACGTACCAATCCACATCAACTGCCACGTCACCCAATGACTCAGCTTCCCAATCAGCATCCATGTCAACAGTCAGCTGCCACGTCATTAGGACATGTGTCATCGCCCAATTCACCGACTTTGATGACGTCATCAGCCATGTCACCATGCACGTCACATGTACGGACTGCCACATGTCAAGACCCATTGGTCCACGTCATCATCTATATGATGACCTGTCTGCCAAGTCAGCAGGATGACGTCAGCAACCGTACCACTTGTACCTCGGTCAACCGCAAACTTTGACTGGCTCTAACTCGTGCACATGACGTCCGATTTGCACGAAACGAACACTGTTGGAAAGGTCTCGACGAGCTCTTTGCTATGGTACCAATTTCACAAAATTTCGTGATGATGAATTTTCCACCTTTTTCCTCATCCCTGATAGCTAAGTTGACCAACCTTTGACCAAAATTTGACTGGCAATATCTTGCACAAACAGACTCCTTTTTCGCCCGTTCAAGTTGCGCCGGATTCAGAATTCTGTGATTTATGTGATGGAACTACTTCTGGGAGAAATGGGAACACTTCAAGTTTTAGGTTTTGAAGATCCACCTGGATCAGTAGAGGGCTGAATCATTATCTACCTTGCATCCTAGTTACTACATCTCTCCATCCATCCTATCCTCATATCCAATCCTGATATCCTATCCTATCCTGTCACTTCATCCTCATCCCATCCTTGGTCGCTTGGTATCTTTTGATTGAGCATCAGACGATCTACATCAGCTATCCACAATCTTGAGCTTTTAAACCTAATATGAGCTTGTGTCGTCTGTCAGTATTTTTCATTGGTCTGCGTCATCACCTAGAGTCCATCATGTCGGTCATCATTTGGTCTCGTCCTCTCCTCTCATTAATAGTGAATCCTTTGTCAGTCCTTCCTCATTGTGTCGTGTCAGTCCTCTATCCTTCGTCGCTTGTATTTTCTGAACTACGTTGCCCCTATGCTTTCACATAGGCAAGGTTGATCATTTGATCCTCCCCCGGGGAATTTGTCCATCTTTCTTGTCATCATCCATCATTGGTCTCCATTTTTCCTCTTTCTACTCTTATCCATGGTCTTTTATTGAACTATGAGGGCTTTGTGCTTTCACGTAGGCAAGGCTAATCTATGATCATCCCCTAAGCCCCTAGGTCTTTAGGGTGTGTCAGTCTTGTGTCTTGTGTCGTGTCGTCAAGTGTGTCCCTATCTAGCTAGTTCTTAACAAATGAGATCCACCGATATAATCAAATCCAATCGGCTTCAAATATTCTGTGTCATGTGGGTCATTTAATTTAGTTTCCATCTTTGGTCTCAACAGGATACATCCTTCCTAACAGACCTCATCAATCCCATCCACCCCTTTTGATCCTGTGGCAAAGGATGTTTGAAATTGATTGTGACCTTTTGATACTTTTGACTTTTGTTTATCATTCAATCTCTTTATAACACATCATCATGGTTGCCTTGATTCCATCAGATCATGGTGCGCTTTGACTGGTAAATATAGGGGCATATCTTGATCTTTTGCTTGTTGTTGTCTTCTTGGTTATCCTGCATAGTACCCACTAAGATCCCTGTGATCTTGTGTTACGTTGGGGCATCCTATGTGCTTGTGGTTATCCCAATGCCTGGCCTGACCAAAGTCATCGCGACTTTGGGGTGTTGGGATGACCTCTTTGTTTGTTGTGTTTGTTTTATGCATTAGATATTAATCCGCCTTGGTTATACATACCCTGGCACTTGGTGTCTTATGCTATAGAAAAAATCAGTGCTCTTAAAGATGGAAAATCATATTAGGATTGCATTTCATTCATCCTTGCATTGCATTAACCTTCACCCATTCTTTTCCCCAACCTAGGATTGGTAATTTTGGTTGTGCGAGAATTCCTCCCATCTCTTGTTCTTCTCAAGATGCCTATGGTTCTTGACAGGTGTAGTCTCACACCCATCCTATTTTCTTTAGTACTTGGCGGGATGTCTCCATCATATCAAGCATGGTACACAAATAAAGGAGACTTATTAATGATATGCGATCCATTGTCACATATATCATCCTTCATTTTGTAATGATTACAAGTAAGTACTTGCCATTTAGTCCATCATTTACATTCATATAGGTTGCATTATTCTACCTGCTTTGAATCCATCCCTATCATTCATAGATTGGTTATTCTAAGCCTCTTAGATTCATTTTTCATTATCATGCTAGGTTGTTTAGATTAATTTTGGTTATTCTAAGCATCTTAATATTACATGTTTATTGCATTCATCTAATAGCATAGATACATTTTACATCCATATCATCATAAATTGCAAAACAATAATATGCATACACATACAAATCATTAGTCCCATAAATCATCACATAACACATCATATCCATCTCATAGGACATCATCCATCCTACATCACAAGTGTTAGGCACAGTGCATTTCATGTTATCCATATAGGTGTAAGCACAAATCATTATAAACACATATGCATATCATAATCATCTGCAAGTCATAATAAATCACATCTATATGTACATACATCATAAACATCCATCACATAATAACACATGGTGTCGAAATGGTCATCGCATACCATATAAATATCAAAAGTACAATGTCCATAACATCAAAATACATATCCATCATATACATTAGTAATCATTCAATAAAATACAAGTACAAGGCTCTGAATGTCATATCTATCGCTCTATACTACCCATCCACCCTGCACCTGTCAAAAATAGATATCTTGTCATTTGTCCTCTATCCTCTCTAGTGTGAGCTACCCACATTTGACCTCTGTGGTGGGTCAGGTACTAGCCCTCTGCACGGGGGAGTCACCTGATAGTCGCTATACCCCCGAGTGTGTGTCCCTAATGACCGAGATGGTGCAAGCTTATGAGGCACTTGTTAGACATAGCCAACTACTCATTGTGTGGGATTTGGAACTACCTACTGATAAGTGAACATCTAGTAGGTCGACTCCTTCATGCACTCATCTCTCTCAGCTGCCTGATAGCCGGCTACATTTCACTCTACCCTGTATTTGTCTCAATCCCCACAAATGGATCTCCTTTCCTGCATCGACGCATCTTGAGCTAACCACAACTGATTGATCTCTACCTGGGTACGATCTCTCACTGTGTCTCTCCTCCTCCGTGGCCCATGCCTGTGCCTTTGCTACATCTCTCTCTGCAGTGTCTACACATGTAGCCCTGTCTCACCTCCCTCACCTTGCATAGCCTGTACCTGTACCCATGCTGCATCCCTCTCACCCTGCATGGCCTATACCCGTGCTTCTACTACGTCTCTCTCTCCCTGCATGGCCTATGCCTATGCCTATGCTACATCCCTCTCTCGTTGCAAGGCCTGTATCTGTGCCTCTATTGTACCCCTCTCACCCTGGAGTGTTTGGATCTATACCTTTGCTATGTCTCTCTCTCTGCAAGGTTTCTAGCCAAGCCTCTGCTGCCTCTATCCTCTCTAGTATCAACCCTCAGTCCTTGAGTGCTTCCTCCACTACTTCTACCTTGTCGTGGAGCTCATCCCACTCCCTCCTCAGCTCAGTCCTCTCCCATAGTAGTCCTATCACCTGTCCCCTCAAATCCTCCATATCCCTCTCTACCTACTGTCAGACCTCTGTTGATACTTGATTCGCTGCTCCTCTAGGATTCTGCTATCCCCCTTCCTATAGTATGGTCACCTTAGCTTGTAGTCTTTCTTGATCCCAACTCACCCTGACCAACTCCTCATGCTCTCTCTACACCTCTGCCTCCAGTTGAGTCACCTTTACTCTCAAACTGCCAGCCTTGCGCTACAATCTAACCCTCTCCCTCTCCACCTCCTATAGCTACAAGGATAAATGGTTGAATAGATCTCTATAGTCCCCCTATTCCTTTTCCCATACTCTGGCCACCTCTGCATGTAGCCTACTCACCTCAGCTCCCAGCCTGCGCCTCTCAGCCTTTGAATCTCTAAGCCTCTGCTCTACAATCTGTAGCCTTGCCTGGGCCCCTCTCAATAATATGGCAGGGTCCTCCAGTGGTGGCAGTACATATAGTACTATGGCCAATGACTCAACCTTGAGAGAATCCACCTCCATCACATCCTCCTATGGAATGTCTCTCTCCTCCTCTACCTCAACCTCCTCCTGACCTCTCCTCGACTGTCCTCTCCTTTGCTTCACTCTCTGTGGTTAGTCCTCTATATCCTCATCAGCCTTAGCCTCCTCATGACCTCTCCCTTGCTATCTCCTCTCCTCCTCCCTCTCAGCTATCTAGCTAGTCTGATCCCATCCTTCAACCCAAAGCTGAGTGCCCCTACAATCAGTTGTATAGTAGTGATCTGGTCTGGTATATGGCGTTTCCACCATTTGGAGAACCTTACTATAGTCCTGACACCTTCTCTCCCTCCATGCCTTCCTAGGTAAGGTACCTCCCATAGCTACTCCCACTGCTATGTCATATACTCAGCCTCAATCTATTCCCCCCATGGTCTCTCTCACATGAACCGTTTGAATCATTGTGGTCTTGCAAGAATGTCCTACGTAACTCCGAACTATCTCTGCACTCAGTCTAGCCTATGTAGCTCCACTATGTAGGGCTCCCTCCCCACCAAGTAGCATCTTGCACAGAAAAATACTTTGTGCCTCTCCTTATCATCCCGACATGCTATGAATCGTTGTGTCATGTATGGCCTCCATACTATCTGATCCTCCCATAGATCATCTAGCCTCCTCCTCCAATAATCCAGATCACCCTTGTGTGGATAACTCAATTTCCAGCCTGACTCCTATCCATACCACCACACCATTGCCTCTCTCTCATTCTACCACCCTCTTGCTACAACTCCTGGCATGGCCACACAGATGTGCTCCCACACCAAGACTTGTAGTAGCGTCACATGTGTAACACTGACTACATTCTAATAGCAGACTATATGCATATCTCTGCATATCTGTGCTAACACGCATGGCCCCCATGTGAACTCTCCATCCTGTTGCTCCACTATGTGTCTGACAACCTCCATGAACTTGAGGCTGTAGAATTGACCGCTCCTATCTGGCAATAAAAGCTTACTAATCAAATCGTAGAGGTATAAGGGTAGCAGAGGTACCCCCAACCCCAAACACTTGTCTATATCCAATACCAACCCCTGCACGAGTAAGTCCTCTCACCCAAATAGGACCCATAGGGTCTAATCCAACTCTTTCCCTTCTGACCTCATCCAACTCACGAGGTGCGCAACTATCGGTAGCCACAATATCCTCCATACGTCCTCTAAGGTGATGATCATCTCCCCTGTCGGGAGATGGAATGCCAATGTCGCTGAATCCCATCACTTTATCAAAGCTGTTAATAATGCTTGGTGCACCCTAACAATCAGATAATCTAGCATATGGAGTAGACCTGCTTGTGCTAGTGCAACATGGTCCTCCTCGTTCATCACTGCGATCGTCGCCTGCAACACCTCCAAATGTCTCTCATGCATCCACACACTCTCGAACTACTACATTCACATCACACATGTCAGCCATTTACATCATCTTCTCTTCTCTTCTATCTTCTTCCTTTTCTCCCCTACCCTGGGGTATCTTCTCAACATTTCCCCTCCCTTTGGGAAAAATTTCCCAATTTCCCTTTTTCCCTAGTAGAGTCGCCCTTGTCCCTTTTCTAGGCATCTTGGCCCTTTTTCTCCCTCCCATTGCCCCTAGGTCAAGTGAGCCTTCCCATCGAGCTCCCTCACCCATCGGGCTGGTGGTGTCGTCTGTCCGTCTGATGGGTGGTTTCGCCCGATGGATGGCGAGCCCGCCTGTCTGACGGGCTATTCCGCTTGGCGGATGGTGGCCCCACCTCCACTTAGGCTGCTATGCCCACGCCCTTAGATGGGCACATTTTCCCATCTTAGGGGTGCAATCACCCCTTTGATGGGCGAAATCGCCCATCTAAGGTGCGCAAGCACCCTTCTACTGCCCAAACCCTCATTTTTGGGTGGATTTGCCTACTTTAAGGGTGAATCTGCCCTTTTCTCTCTCCTTCTATTCTTTTTAGGCCCTTTTTTTGATTTTTGGGTGAATTCGCACCTCTTAAATAGGTGAATGCGCCCCCCTTCCCCATTGCCCCCTTCCCCACTGCCTCTAAATAGGAATTCTACCTCCAAATTGGGCGAAATCAAAATTTCGTCGCCTACCCATTTCACTAACCTACCCCAATCCCAAAACCCATGTTTTTAAATTATATAAACATTAAAAATCATGCTTAAAATCACAAAGAGTGTTTTGGGACTAACCTGGCATGGTATTGTGCACTTGTTGTAGTACTACTGCACCTCATCACCTCGGTGAATGATCACGTCATTGAACTCCTCGGTCATCCTCATCTCCTTCCTCCTCTTCTCTCTCTCTCTCTCAACTACCAGGTGTGCAAATGAGGAATAGTAATTCTAAAATTACTATAAGTAAATTTCCCCCTTTTTTTAAATTCTTTTTAAGTGAAGGGTATTTTTACTTTTTATTTAACCTCTTTTGGCCTTAACTAATTCCCTATCTTCCCCGGGCCACCATTTGCACATCGTGTGTCCGTTTGACTTCGTTCAAAATCCAATCTTCATGGTTTTTTGAGCTCTATCCAATGGTACCTTCATTTTTTCATATCGAGACATTGCCCAAGGCCCCTTTTTCTTCCCCATCTACCTCTTGAGGGGGCATACCCTACCATTTTCCTCTGTCCCTCCGTCAAATTCTTTTCCTTGTGACACTGGGGCATCTCCCTTCATTCTTCCACGATCAGACATCCTACATAACTTTTCCCGAGTAGGGGCATCTTTTTCTAGTTCATTCTTCTATCAAGTCGCCTATATTTTATTTTTCTTTGAAACACTGTTATTCTAACAGTATTTCATAGAGGGGTAAAATGTAGACATCCAAATTTGACCACTCCCACATGGTCAAATTCATCTCTTTTATTCATCTATTTCATCCCCCCCATTGATATTAATTAAATAATTTATTTATTTAATGTTTCCCCTTTTCCTAAGGTTCCTAAAAGTATTTAATTTAATAATTAAATACTTTACCTTTCATCCCATCATCTCTAAATTAAATAAATACATCAATTTATTTAATTTAGTCATTTAACCTTTTGAGTTTAAATCAATTTTAAATTCCCTCTTTTCTCTCTCCTTGTCACATCCTCCATAATCCTCTTCTAATCTAGATTAGTTTAATTAATTCGTGTTTAGGATGTTCACACCCTTAACCAGGGCTAATGTCACATCCTCCAACTTTTGCAACTTGCCTCTAATCTGTCATTAGCCTCCTTAATAACCTATTTGCACAACCTTAATCTAATCCTCTTTCCATTTATAACATTTTCTCCAAGTCAACCTTCATCATTAATTTCTCCATTTGGCCAAGACTCTCTTCCCCATGTGAATTTAAAATTCACTTTTATTTCTCCCAAACTCTTTTCTTCCCCATGTAGATCATTGAGAGGTCACATCTCCCACATGGGGACAAAGACCTCCTTTATGAGGACCTTGTCTTATCAACAAGGTACTTCCAATCATATGAATTGAAAATTCACATTTATTACTCCAACAATTTCTCTCTTTTCCATGATGATGTGTGAGGAATTCTAAAATTCCTCATGTGTCACATCCTTCACACATGGGGACAAGAAGTTCCTTTTTAAGGAAATATTCTCCCAATCCCAAGGTACTTGCAAGTACATCCACATCACATGTCCTCTTTCCACCTCACCTCCACATGGAAAGATGTGAGGGCTAGTGAGTCCTCAACTCACCACATCCCTTCATCTTGTCCATGTTGGCTAAATCCTAGCCATCCAAGTCTATAGAGAATTCTCTCTTAAAATAGAGGATTTCTCATTCATTTTTCATTATGCATCCACAACTCTCAAGCTCTCCAACTTTGAAGCCTTTTCATTCAAGCATTCTCTTGTGTTCACCATTGTTGCACTCCAAGTTCACTTTGCATTCATCTCATACACTTATCCAAATACCCACATCTATTATTGCATTCCCCATTGAATCCTCATCCATTCGCATATCATTTTAGGTGATTTTCCATCAAGGAGCACACAAATTATCAACATCAAAGGGCCAACCAAAAGATCAACTTGAACAAGGTATACTATTTCTTTTATATTTCTTTTGTTCAAGGTCAACTAGGTTTATCTTGAGGTGTTGTCTTGTGTTTCTTTCCTTTTGCATTTTGTTCATTTTTTGCATTGTTTAGGGTTAGAAAAATAGTGCACACACATATAAACCCAAAAGAAAGGTTTCCCAATACAAGAATAAAAAAGGAACATTAAAAGACATGCAAGTGTCATAACATACATAAAAGACAATCTTTCCAAACGTGGCAACATAATAAACAATCTTTCCAACATAATAAGAAAGTAGTATAAATCAACATGCCTGTTTAAAGCTCCAACTGATTAATCTTTCTTCATAGCTTAATGACTCAAGCTGACTTGCAACTTCCTCAAAGAATAACCCAAATTCCTCTACTTGCTTCTCACTAAATCTCTCAGCAATACCAAAGTAATACAACAAAACAACTCTCCAACTCACAACTCTCAACTCTCTTTGCACATAAATTACAGAAAAATAACACAAGGAAATTAGAATGATAAGTGTAGATATTGGTAGAATGATCACCTCTATTTATACTAAATTGTGCAACCAAAGGCTACAAGCAAGTTAATATTTCTACCATCTTTCTATCCTCATTCAATGACTCACCAAGCTAACTTATAGGCTTGCAACACATAACAGTCCTCATGCGCTGGTTTACCATGCTTTTAAAGACTGTGCCATGTATTATCATATGTGCCTTTATTCACTTAAGCGCTTCTCTATTATTACTAATAATAATAACACTATATATTGCGCATAGTGATTATCTCAAATGACTTTCAATCTATATTATAATATATATGTATATATATTTTTATATATTCTTCATGATATATATATTAATATATACTTATTTCACAAGGTTTAACAAATACATTAATTATCAACTATCAAACATATATAAATATATAAAGAATAACATTACGTATATATATACAATTATATATAAATACATATATATTAATATTGAGGTAACTATATTACTTTCTACATATATATTAATATATATATATATACTATATATACATATACATAATATTATTTCAATATCTTAATAAAAAAACTCATACTCATAACCATTGATTGGCATATATACACAAACTGTATATATATGTCACATTAGTCCAATTGGTATTCCCATGCATATGGGTGATCCGTCTAAGATTGCGTAGGTACGTCTACCTACGTATACTCATGAACGTATTCACTCACATGGATGATTTTATCATAGACACACACATATATACAATATATACATTTTATGCATATATCTTATCGATATAACAATAAACACGCAAGGAAGGACTTCAAATTAACATCAAGAATTCATCACATTCCTCATTCCAAACATTCATAAAACAAGATTACAAACCAATATAAACATTCACAATCAAAATTGAAGATCACTTACCCATTACCCGAATTGACTTGACTTAACTAAGACCAACTAGGGCGTGAGTGTGTGAATGCTCAATAACGCTGAATTAAAGGTTACCACCAATTTATTCTCCTGAGTGATACTTCCCCTCTTTTTTGAAGGTTTGAACTTGTTCCCGCGTTCAACTTAGTTCAACATAACAATAGTTATCCAAATGAATACATTCATATGCATCGCATATATTTCATATACAAAATCATTATAAAACATGAAATTGAATCAAACATTCATTCATCATATTTCCATAAGAATTCATATATATAAACACATTCACATTTATTAAAGAAATTTACTAAACAAGGTAATAGTAAATACGTAATAACACACAGGGTGTAACAATTTTTGTGAGGCATTTTTTCAAACAGCCCGTTGCCTTATCTATGCTACCACATTTTCCATACATTTCCACCAAAGCATTTTATAAAATAGTTCACTTCCTTGCTTCTATGGCTAAAAGCCTAAAACAGGTGCTTTCAAACAAACTATGGATGCTTGGAAAAAATCTATCAAAGCATAATAGTAAGCAATAGTATAGACAAGGTAGTGAGCTATTTGAAAAAATGTCTCAAAGAAATGTGGTCTCATGGTTATGGACTTCTTTGAGGCATTTTTTCAAACAATTCACTTCCTTGTCTATGCTACCACATTTTCTATACATATTTACTAAATAATTTTATCAAATAGTTCACTTCCTTATTGCTATGGCTAGAAGCCTAAAATAGGTGCATTCAAACAAACTATGGATGATTGGAAAAAATCTATCAAAGCATAATAGTAAGAAAAAAAATTCCTCAAAGAAATGTGGTCTCATGGTGATGGGCATCACCATAAGAACACATTTATTTGAGGCATTTTTTCAAACAACTCACTACCTTGTCTATGCTACCACATTTTCCATACATGTCTACCAAAGCATTTTATCAAACAATTCACTTCCTTGCTGCTATGGATAAAATCCTAAAATAGGTGCTTTCAAACAAACTATGGCTACTTGGAAAAAATCTATCAAAGCATAATAGTAAGCAATAACATAGACAAGGCAATGAACTATTTCACAAAATGCCTCAAAGAAATGTGGTCTCATGGTGATGTCCATCACCATGAGACCACATTTATTTGAGGAATTTTTTCAAATAGCTCATTGCCTTCTCTATGCTACCACATTTTCCATACAATTCTACCAAAGCATTTTATCAAAATACGCTAAAAAAAATTTCAAACAGTTCACTGCCTTGTCTATGCTATCACATATTTCATACATGTCTACCAAAGTACTCAAAATTTTGTTGACTATCTCATACATTATAAGCCATGACCTGCATCACTATTTTAGTTTTTCGTATTGAAATATTATTTTATTTTCAGATGATGTAGGTGGAGACACCTCGCGATGTTCATATGGAAATGGAGCACGATGTGTCTTTTGCAATTGACAACTTGATGCCTTTGACAACAGTATGAGGAAAATTAGTAAATTTCAAATTACATTCGTTGTTATAGTTGTTTATTATTGAAAGCTCAAATGATTATTGATTTGTAGTTTAATTTCTACCTAGATGGTTTCTATAGGACATTAGGATGCCACAGCTTGATCCTACTATAGTGGCAAATGAGGAGAGAGATCATTTGGAGGCGGTAAGTGATTATTTTGTTAAATATCATTTTTTATAATGTAATTTCAATATATTAATGTTTATACTTTTTATTGTATCAACAAAGGCTCCACAATGAACTAAATAGGAGGAGAAGCCGTCAGGTTTGAAGTAGACCACTCTCATACATGTCTCCATCCCCTCAAAGATCAAAGGTCACCTGTGATCTATTTTCTTCACCTAGAGGGAAATGGATTTTTATTGGGTTCCTTTGTTGTATGCCTATATTTCATTTGTGGACATGTATTTTGTATTGTGTATCGTTGACATTGTATGTCTATATGGAATTCTTGTAAGCCTATATGGGTATTTTGTATATATGTGTTGGGTGAAAATTTTGTAATCCCTTTTAACAGATTACAAAACCTTGATTTCAACCACAATTATGTGAGATAGAATCTCTCCTCTCAGAAAGGGGAGGCTCCATTCTTATTGCTTATTGAAACTAAGGAAAACTAATCAGATATTTACAATTATGTACACTACAATAACGATTTGGGGGTGTGTCACATTCATGATTCTCTCTTTGTTTAGAGAATATTTTTTACAATGTTTCACAATTTTAACTTTTGGATGAAATACAACTTCAAACTAAAACTAAGCAGTAATTACAATATTCCTATCTTGTCAAAGCAAAGCTTAGGAATGCCAACATGATAAATATAAGTAACAAATAAGAAAAGCTCACAGAGGAACAAAGTCGTTCCATAGTTTTCTGATAATGAATCCTTCAAGATAGTAACTAGCATTGTAAAAGAAGCAAAAAGTATTCTATATACTTCACAATAAATCCCATGAGTACTATGAATAAATATAAGCACAAAGTCTTATAAAGAATTCATCAATAGTATCAACAATATCACAATTTCAAGCAATGGATGTAGCTCAAAGTCTACACAGATTTACTCAAAAGCCCTTTCAATCTCAATTACTTAACACTATCAATTTCAATCAAATCACAAGATAATTGTCCCCAACACAAATTTTGGCGTGCAACTTCACTTCTTTATTGATCAAAAATAGATTCACAAAAATGAACTAAAAGTTTCAATTTTTGCTTCACAATTGGGCAACACTTCGTTGCATAAGATAAAAGATAAAAATTATAATAGAATCCTCTCTTATTTATAGATGGGAGAGGAGAGCTAATCTAGGAAAATCCCTAGCTAACTAGTTGAATTATTAAAAAATATTGTCCATAAATGTAGGAGAACATATTTTTTTTACATGTAATTACATTTTTCAAAATGACATGTAAAATGTCAAATCCTATCTACATAAAAGCATAGAAGAAAGCGTATGAACTATCTAACTATAGAGATATAAGAATTTTTTCATGGTTCCTTGCTCTTGGCTTGGAAGTATTCATATTTCTTCTTTATCTCCTGCATGACTACCTCATTTGGACAATCTGTATAGTCAATAATTGTATGAACCCTTGTGATTGACTCTATTGTAGATGAACAAATCTTTTTGCATCTATCTAGATGCATCTTGAGGTTGTCAAGAGAAATCCGTACGCCACACAAAGCATGCATCAAAGTCTTTGAAAAGCCTTCATCTTCAACCTGCTTCATGATAGCTTCTTTAAAGATCTAAGCAATCTCACTTACCGGGAGGAAGCTATGATCATCATCAAGGAGTTTTCCTGGTAGCTCCTCAATTCCATTCACCATGAAAATATGATTCCCTTTGAAATATTATTGTACCTATTTTATGACCTCTATGAGAGACTTAATGACTTGTATGAAATTTCTAAGAGACTCCTTTACTTCCATATGCTTATCTTTGTCAGGAATTACCCTGACTTCCACTAATTTTCTCAACTTAGTCTCCTTCATTTGCAACCAAAATGTGAGACTTTGTTCCATCTCTTTTTTCTCTAAGGAAAGTGTGTCTTGTACCTTCTCCAATTCCAATTTAATTTTGGATACTCAAGCAGTCTTTTCATCAACTACAACTATGAGTTGTGAACCATGTTCAACTATTTCATCAATAAATTCATACAACACTTTACCCTTGGAGTAAAATTTTTCCACTTTTTGTACTGCCAGTTTTGCAACATTTACCATGGCCATATGTTGCACATTCTTTGAAATGCCTATGATCTTTCTCAAAACTAATGCATACCGCTCAACCTTATCCTTGTACATATTACTAGCTTGCTCCATCTTATCAAGTCTATATGATATTGCATTTAAGGTCACTTGTGCATTTTCTTTGGCACTTGCATTAGTTACCTTACCAAGTTAAACATTTGTTATAGTGTAATCTTCCATATTCACATCACCCTGCTCATGTGGAGGTAATCCAATATATACATACTTGTGACTTGACTTATCCACGTCAAGTCTTGAATGAACCTTTTCCTTCTTTTTCCCCTTGGATTTTGGAAGAACTATCTCTTCAAGATCTAGCTCATATGGGGAAATCATTTGTTTCTTGCACTTAGATACTTGTGAGATTAGCAAAGGGGGAAGAGATGAAGTATTTCCTTCTTGACTTACTGTTAATTCTTGTGTAACAGTTGCCTCTATAGGAATGGGTGTTTTAGTAACAATTGGAGTAGTATCGGTCAAGATTGCACCAGTAGATTGCAAACCAAGAGGATCCTGCAATGACTCCTTCATGAATGTATAAAAATCAGCCTAGGAAGAAATTTCATATGAGGGGGAAGATAGGCTCAGGATAGATGATGGAGAACTTGAGGAAACATCAACAGTTTGCAAGATGGAAACCTACAGGAGGAGTGGGAAGGACTGATGACGTTGAAGGAGGAATGGTAACCTTTACTACATGTAGAGTTGTTGTAGGAGGAGGTGAAGTGGGAAGAGGATGCAGAGGAGTAGTATGATTTGGAGGAATGTGAGGAACATTGGTAGTAACAGGTGATAGTGTATGGGAGGGATCATCAACAATATTCTCATGGGGAGAGAGTGGTATTTCATCATTATACTTTTCTTCTTCCTAATTACCTTCTTCCTCTCCTTCATCCTCTTCAGACTATTCATCTTCTACAAACTCTTTTAATTCCTCACTTTTGTTTCCTTCTTCTTCTGATGATTTTTCATCAAATGCAAGCTCTTGTCCTTCTACAAATAGTTGTTCAGATTTAGTAGCTTCCTATTCTTCAGTTGTCCATGTAGTACTTTTACCAAAAGTGAATTTGATCTTAGGACCCCTCTGTGAAGAGGAGGGTTCAACTACATATTTATGTTTAGTGTGAAGTTCTTGCTGTTGGCTAGTTTCAGCTCCTAGTGTTCCTCCCTCAGATTCTATTTTAAAAGATTTCAATTGAAATCCATGCCTCTGCAACCATTCACCTATGTTATGTAGAATAGGAGCAAGTATTTCTTTGATGGAAACACTTTCTTTCTTGGACCATTTCACAGGAGGTAAAGGATTTCTAGAAATTTATTCTTCTTGATATGCAAAATTTATGATATCACCAGGATCTTCAAAATCCTCTAGAATATCAGCCACACTAAGGTCCCTGATTTGTTCCATAGTTAACCTACAAAAATCCATTCTCTGAATGTCTTCCTCATCTTTATAGTCCGCCCATATATCCTCAAAATGATAGACATGGTGATGGTCCTTCTTAAGTTTCCAATTCACATTTTTGTAGTCAAAGTCAAACCTATATCAATATGTCCTTATGGTTATAATTTACATTTCAGCTACTACTGACAATTCCTTTTGCACAATTTGAATAGCATACCTCCCAATAGTAAGTGGAAACTTAAAGCCTGGCTTATGAATTTTTTGGTCTTCTTTATGAACTAAAATAAAATGTCTGCACAAATCCATTAGTATCCACTTGTCAGAATGATATCTAGGTAACATTTATGGGCACCCGGTATAGCAACCTACTCTCAAATATGTGAAAGTAGGAAACTATAGGAAGATACATCCAAACTTACTTACAACCTTGAAGGATTCATCTGATACCTTTTTCTTCTCAAGAGTCAGATCAAAAGTGAAAAGTAGAGGTGAAAAGAAAGCATCTATGACTCTCCTCAAATGCTTGATATTGTTCCTCAAAGTGATCTAGGAGTACAACTCATATACTGGCACAAGATTTCTATTACCTTTTGTTGAAAAATCTAGAAACTGTCTCATAACAGTAGCAACATACACTAGGTAGGATGACATGTAAAAATTTAAGATGGTTTGTACATTGATGAGTTGCTCATGAATCTCATTGCTTATTTGGGTTCCCCAGTCTATGTATGCTTTCCTCCTTTTGATGATTCAGATAAAATCATACATCCATTCTTGAAAATGGAATGAAATGAGCAAGCATTTAACCCTACTCAGAAGAGTAATCATATCTTGAACATCTTCCTTGAAATCACTTCATGGAAGACCTTTGGGCCATCTAAAGATAGTGGGCCTTGGAGACTTTAACCATTGAGTATTTATCAATTGTTTAGCTTTATTTGGATCCTTGTCATAAACCTTCTGGGCTTTCTGAATAGAAATATCAGTATATTTTTCCATGTGTGGAACCCCCAAAAAAAATATCAAAGAATTCTAGATCCTATCTCATGATGATTTGTCTAGAAGAATCTCTCACACTTCTATCCTCCCTGATATAATGGAAAGAAAACTAAAGAAAAAACTCCGTGTAGTGAGCAACAATTGGAAATGAAGCCACTAAGTGCAAGTTACTATGAACAATTGCTCACAAATTTTCTTCTAATGGTTGCTTTTTAGTTCTTTTCACAAAATCTTCCATATCCTGGTGACCAATCTCTGTCCTTGATTTCATTAACCTTCGAGATCACAACAATAATTAGATAAATGCCTTGGTACTTGTACTTCATTTTCTCTTTCTTAGAAGACGAGGGAGATTCTTCTGTTGTCATCTAAGAGTACCAAAAAACAATGAAAAATCACCTTCAAAGATCACCTGATAAGAGCTTGAAAGAAACTGCAAGAAATTATGTATTAGGAGATGTTAGGAGCATAAGTGTTATGAGAGTGATTGAAATGTGTGAAGCAAGTAGGTTTTCTGGAGTCAGTGAAAATGAGTCATGAAGCATGGAAAACAAAGTAACAACGGTGGAACGAAGTTCAAAAAGCAATGAGATGATTTTTTGAGCATTTTAGTGAAAAATTATTTTTCATGCAAGGGCACTAAAAATCAATGCTCTTACATCTTGAAAGGTCTGCCTTTGATGCACAAGCACTACAAATCAATGCTATGACATGCTTGTTGGAACTTGGAAGGAATTGATGTTCAGGTGGTTAAAATCAATGCTTCAACATTTGGGAGGAAGTTCATCTTCATGTACCAGTGCTAAAAATCCCCGCTCTTACATGCTCTAGGATAATCTCTAAGTCATGTGTAATAGAGGGATTTTTAAGCGCTTCAACATTAGGGGGAATGATCATTTTATGTAGGAGTAGTGATTATCACTGCTCCTACATCTCGAAAGATGGAAAGAAACTATGGATGTGGGAGCAGTGAAAATCACTGCTCCTACACATGGAGTTTGGGAAAAACATTTGATAAAGTGGTGAATTTTCCTGCTTAGACATATGCAATATAAACCTCACAAAAATGTGATACAATATCATTTAAAATCATCACCATGCCAAAGATGAAATAAATGACAAGCGAGGAAAAAAAATAGTCACAACATCAAAGATTGATGCTCAAGCAAACAAATACTCACATAAAGAAACCCAAAAGTAAACTAGGGAACATTAAACCCTAAGGTCGAATACTTGATGAAAATGAATACAAAAAATCCTTAGAAGAAATAGAAACTAAGAAACATGATGTAAATGCATTAACCTAAATGTGCAAAAATGTGAAGAACGAAACGTAACCAAAACATAAATAACAACAAAAGAAAAATGAAACATACCTAAAGAGGATGAAAGTAAAAAGCGAAAACCCTAATCCAATCGCCCACAAAATCTGCCAACAAAAATTTGCTTGGTAAGATCTTAGATGAGGAAGAAGAAAATAAAACAAGTTAAAATGAGAAGAAATAAAATTAAAATGACTTAAATAAGTCACCCAAAAAGTTTTGAAAAATGTATTATAAATAACTTGAAGTGCATTAATGATATGCGAGTGGAAGGAGGGAAAATATAGGAGCGGTGAAAATCATCGCTCCAACATTTTAAAAAATTGTTGAAAATGCATAAGGGGCGAAAAAGACCGCTCTTACATATCCAAGACTTGAGAAAAAAAATGCATGTCAAAGCGCTAAAAATTAGTGCTCAAACATATGACATGAAGTAAGTGTAAAGTGTAGGAGTGTTGAAAAACAACGCTTCAACACTTGGAGAAAATTTCATGACTTAACCCATGTAGGAGCACTAAAAATTAGCGCTCTTACATGAACTAAAAATTTTCTAACTCCCAAAAGGATGAAGACTAACAAAATGTGCATTTTGAATATTTTTGAGAACAACTAAGGGAAAACACTCAAACAAACAATTTGAGGTTTAGGAGTACGCATCAAGGCCAATTGAAATTTGCCTCATTTTGCATGCTTGAAGTACACATACCTACGGAATGGAAATGTTTCGTAGGGGGTTATCCCATGAATCAAGCGTAGCTGGATTCTAGGATAATAACTAGTAATAGCTCAAGAGGTTTCCTCGATCTTTCTTAGAAATGAATGAAGGGAGAAGAACTCCAAACTCCAAGTGCCTTTATCCATCCATTGGGCATAGAGTCAGGCGACAAAAATAAAAAGACCAAAAGAGACTCAAAAATAAAAAGACACAAAGACTATAAAAATATTTACATTGAACATTTGTCACCTTATTGTGTAAAGCATTTCAGATGCTTCCTACTATGGGGAAGAGCAAATGGTGTCCCATCTTCGTATACCAAGAGAAAGTTATTTTCACCATCTAACTGATGAATATTGAATGGCCCCGTCCATAATGAATCGATCTTTCCATGCATGCCTTTTGGCTCTCTTTGCTTGTCCCACAAGAGAATGAGATCACCTACTTGAAAGTCATGAGACTTTTCCTCCTTGTTGAAAATATTCTTCACTTTTTCTTGATTCTCCATGATACGGTTTGCTACTTGAACTCGTTTTTCCTCTAGTTCAGAAAGATACATTATTCGCTTATCAATTGAGCTGTCAAAAGTATCATCCTCAATGGCCTTAGCCAACTTGAGGGCAGGAAGTTCTAATGTAATTGGAATTTCAGCATTCAACCCATACAAGGGCTAAAAAGGAGACATGCCTATAACCCACTTTGGAGTAATCCTATCTGCCTACAAAGCATCATACAAAGCCTTGTGCCACAAACACTGATTTTCATCCACAAGCTTGCAGATTATAGTCACCAAGTTTTTATTATTGGATTCAGCTTCACCATTACCTTGCCGGTAATAGTCGAATGAATGTGATAACATTATACCATGCTAAAAAAAAACTCAGTAATATCGCTTGATGAGAAAGTAGAGGAATTATTAGCAACAATTTGTTTGGCACACCGAACCTGGATAAGATGTTTTCCTTCAAGAAATTACACACCACCTTTGAAGTAGCATGCTTAACCAGAATTGCCTCCACCCATTTGGTGAAGTAATTGGTTGCAGTAAGAACATAAACATTTCTTATGCTTGAAGGTGGATTTACTGCGTTAATGAAGTCAATTCCCCACCGTTGGAAGGGCTCTTCAATGACAACTAGTTTTAAAGGAAAAGTTTCCAACTTCGGTTTACCTATGAATTGCTGACATAGTTCACATTTATGCACCCATGAGTATGCATCTTGAAAAAGTCTACGCCAGTAATACTTTGCTCTCAAAATTTTATGAGTTGTAACTGGCACTAAGAAATGTTCTCCACATGCTAAATCATGATAAGATTTTAGCAATTTTTCTTGTTTCACTTTGTTTACATAATGCAAGAAAGTACCATCTAAATCATGCTTGTAGAAACCTTTGTCCCATAAGACACAATTTTTTGACTTCATTTTAATGGTTCTTTTCTCCTTTGGAGTCAATTGATTTGGACATTCTCCATATGTGAGAAAATGAGCAATGTTTGAATACCATTCACCAGCAGTGCTAACAAACAACACCATTGGGAACTCATTTGTACTTACCTCTTCAGATTCCAAGATTTCTTCATCAAGATTATTATCAACAATAAGCTGACACAACCCTTGCTGACACACCAACTTGGTAGGCTTGATGTCCATGTTTATTTTTGTATCTTAGCAATCCAATTACCCCTCTTTGAACCAAACTCCTGTTGTGCCAAGATAGACTTGACAGTTGAATTTGGAACTAAGACTTTAACATGGCTATTAAGGATGTAAAACCTGAAATGCTTCATTGCCTTAACCACAACAAAAGCATGCTTCTCGATTTGAGAATATTTCAGTTCATGATTTTTTAGAGGATAGCTCATGAATGCAATTGGGCTTTCAAAACCCTCACTAGTCTCTTGCACTATAATTGTTGAAAGTGTATGCTCAGAAGCATAACTATACATGATAAAATCCTTTGTGTAGTATGGGCAGACTAACACCGATGCATGAGCAATAGCCTCTTTGATATCATCAAACGCAACTTTTCCTTCTACTGTCCAATGAAAAGTGGTAGTTCCTTTCATCATATTAACAATATGATGAGTTTTCTTTGCAAAATATGTTACAAATCTTCATAGAAAATTTACATTTCCAAAGAAAGAATGAACAAATTTCTTCCTTGACTGAAAAGTAAGAGCTTGCATACTTTTGACTCTTTCAGAATCAATCTTGATACTTTCTTTAGAAACAACAAGACCAAGAAGCTTGCCTTTTGTAACCCAAAAAATTGACTTCTTGGGAATCAAGTAAATACCATGTTGTCGGTACCTCTCCAAGATTTGCCTCAAATGGTAAATGTGTTCATGAAGTTTCTTGGAAAATATTGTAAGATCATCAAGATAAACTACAATGAACTTACCAAGTACATCACAGAAATCCAAATCCATAGCACGATGGAATGTGGTGCTAGTATTAATAAGACTGAAAAGCATTTTATGATATGCAAAAGTATCCCATAGTGTTGTAAAGGCCATCTTGTGTTGATCATTTGGACTAAATTGTATCTTATTGTAACCAAAGAAACCATCTAGGATAGAAAGCATTTCAGATCTAATCATGGTTTTAAGAACTTGGTCCATCACCGAAAGATGATAGTTATCCTTGAGTGATTTAGATTTTGGATATCTACTCAAATACGGATCTCACCATTCTTTTTGTGAATAGGAACAATATTAGCTATCCACGTTGAATGATGGATAGGAAATATAATTTATGCGTTCAATATCTATTGAATTTCTACAAGGATCATTCCAAAAATATTTGGATTATACTGCATTTGCTTTTGTTTGTAAGGCAATGCTCCATGAGTGGAATTTCATGTTCCACCTCCTTTGGTCGGAGAGATTTTAGATCTTCATATGAATGTGCCAAGACATCCATATATTCTCGTAACAATTCAACAAATTTATTTCTTTCTTTAGCTATGCAACACTTACCAATATTTACCATCTTAAGATCTATGTCAATTTGCTCAATCTCATTTGATAAATCAGAATTTGAGAGTTGATTTTTAACATAACGATCATGCTTATCAAAAAGTATCTTAAGGGATACCAACCCCTTAGGAATTTTATTCCCTTTGAGCTGTAAGAAATCTTTTCCTATAACTAGATCAATTTTAGAAACAAATTCTCGGGGTGGAAAATCACTTCCTTCAAAGTATAACTCATCAAATTTTTTAGCCTTTTCCAAAAAAGTGACAATATAATGATCATCATTAAAAATATGCCAGTTATCTAAGTTGTCAGGAACAGTTGGGTGAAAGACGAACTCAATGGTATAGATTGAACCATGAAAATATTTGTGTGGTATTAAGAGCGTGGATGAAACTACTAGAGAATCTGTTATCATGTCATTGTATTCTCTTGGAACTATAGAAATATCGAAAGCATTGAATTCCTCATTACAATCCCAAACAAGATTACAGTAATTCCTTAGTCTGTCATTCTTTGTTTGATACAAATTCCTTATCTAAAAAACTACCAACTTTGCATCACCTTGTGCATGAATATTCTCAATCCCTTTCTTATGTGCAACTTGCATACCTAATAACAAAGCTTCATATTCAACAGTGTTATTAGTATTGTCAAACTGCAATTTGAAAGAGAAAGGAATTTTTTTTCCTTTGGGTGATAAAAAGACAATTCTGGCTCCAAAACCAATGGAAGAACAATTTGCATTGAACTCAATTACCCAAACATCGTTTGGATCACCAAGACTGATAGTATCAAAATTTATAGCTTCATCATCTGAAAAAGCTTCATAATCTGAAATAGATAAATCATTTGATGATGAACCATTTGTTGATGAAGAATAATCAACACTTTCCAACTCATGTCTTGTTGAAGATTCAACAACTTCTTCTATTTGCAAATAATATGTTCCAACACCCAAAGACTCAAATAAAATTTGAGCTCTTGGATCATCAAACTTTGTCACTGAGAATTTTTACTCCTTTTCAGGAGCAAACTTTTGCATTACACCCTTTATAGGAATTCTAGCCTCTGACATATCCATGTTAAGCTCATCTCCAAAATCCTTACATAAATTATGTCTAAGAAGAATTCCATAAGACACTAGCACATCTGCTACTAGAACTGACATCTTGATCTTCTTTTTAGGATACACAACAAATGCAAATTGTGCATCTTTGATCTATCCAATCAAAGGTATTTGCTTGTTCTCCATGGAGAAAAAATGGCTAAGTTTTTTTGTTAGATTTAAACCTAAGGAAGTAGCTACCTTGGCTGGTATCACATTGTTCGATGTACCAAAATCTATGACATAATTGCTTAACTTAAAGCCATTAACAAGTAGGGAAATAAAGAAAGGATCAATACGTCTAGAAGTAGCTGGAGGAACATAAACAAGGTTATTCTATGGAGTCTTAGGCTTTGGGACAACAGGAATATCTAAAAATATTTCTCTAGATGGATTAGTTCCTTTATCCTTCTCAAACTTGACAAGCCAGTCAAATTGCTCAGGATTGGCTTTCAAGTATTTGGATTCAGACATATGGATTTTTGTCTTCTTAGCATGATCAATGATGTCAAAAGCTTGGAAGGAACTTTGCAAAGAAGACATAGAAACTTCATTTATAGGTTTAACAAAGGGAACACTAGTCTTAGGAACCTGGACACTGGCTTTTGGAATAGCAGGACCTGCGGGAGGAGGACGAGGAGTACTTGTTTATTTTTTGTGTCTTTCGGTTGCCAAGGAAAAGGAGATCCTCTTGCAATGGTAACTGACAACTTATCCTTCACTGGTGGAGCAACAACTTGAGCTTGATCAAGCTAAGTAAAGACAAAATATGTATATGTCACCAATTCCTCATCATTAACTTCATTTTCTATTTGTAAATAGTGAATATTGGAGTCACTAGTTGGTTTTGTTTCTTCGTCTTGAAAAAGATCAACATTTTATTATGTAGGATAATCTGGCTATGCATATTCATCTTGTTTAGCTTCAGACTATCCCACTATAGTATTAGTAGGTGGAGCTTCCAAAGCAAGCCTTCCTTGTGGTACAAGAAGACAACTCTAATTTTTATTTCTAGAATAATTGGGGAAAGTCCTTCTTGGAACATCCTTATAAGTATTTTTATTAGGGACTTGCTTCTTCAAAGCTAAAATTTCATTTGCCAACCTTTGAACCATAGGATCAACAAAATTAGAGTTAGAATTAGAGGCTGAAGATCCTAATGCTTGCACATTCTTTTTTGCATTCATTTTTACTTCTCCAATGAGAATCATATCATCCTCAAGACTTGTAGCTAACTGTTGAGCTTCTTCAACATTGGCAAGAGCTTCCCTACACAAAAGAAAACTTAATTTTTCTTATTGATGAAGAAAAAATTTAGATTATGATCCATCGGTCTCGCCATTGTAGGAATTTTTGTCACCAGCTTATTAAACTTAGCCATGAACTCATGCATGGTCTCATTGGATTCTTTTTGCATGGTTGTGAGTTGCGTCAATAAGGCGTGTGCATCTTCAGTAGGTTTGAACCTTTCTTTAAACTTGGTGTGAAGAGAATTCCAATTAGTAACCACAACAGTTGGAAGAGTATAGAACCATTCTACAACTACTCATTGTAAAGTTTCAATGAACAATCTCACAAAAACATCTTCATGTTCTACGCCAAGAACACTACAAACAATGTAAAAGGAAGCAATATGCTCATCAGGGTGTTGCTTGCCATTTCCTTGGAATTTTAGGATATGCTTCCATGAGACAAGAGGAAGTTCATGTAAAGGGCCTTTCAAACTGAGAGATCCAAAAGCGTTACCCCAAGGACTTGGAGGTGGTGTTGCCATAATATTTTGTACGACAGGTACTTGAACTGGAACTCTATGAAAAATAGAGGATTCACTTGGAATATGAGATCTTAGTCTTCGTGGAGGATAACTTGCAGTCCGTTGTAATGGTGACCTTGCTCTCTGAGGAGAAGGAAAAATGTTATGTTATGACAATAATTCAAAAAGTGGATCCACCACTCCTTGAGCCCTTAAACCTCGTGTATAGCTTCTGTCAGCCAAAATGTAGAATTGAAACAAAATAGATATTAATAATAAGAATACAAGATCACAATAAGATACTAGAGTGCTTATTCACTTCAATCAAAAGCATGAGGCTTTGATTGCGTGCTTCATTCCCCAACGTAGTTTCCAAAAAATTGTTGGGTGAAAATTTTGTAATCCCTTTTAACAGATTACAAAACCTTGATTTCAATCACTGTAATGTGAGATAGAATCTCTCCTCTCGAAAAGGGGAGGAACCCTTCTTACTTCTTATTGAAACTAAGGAAAAATAATCAGATATTTACAATTATGTAAACTACAATAATGATTTGGGGGTGTCACATTCATGATTCTCTCTTTCTTTAGAGAATATGATTTACAATGTTTCACAATTTTAAATTTTGGATGCAATACAACTTCAAACTAAAACTAAGCAGTAATTCCAATATTCCTATCTTGTCAAAGAAAAGCCTAGGAATACCAATATGATAAAGATAAGTAACAAATAAGAAAAGCTCACGGAGGCACAAAGTCATTCCATAGTTTTCTGATAATGAATCCTTCAATATAGTAACCAACATTATAAAATAAGCACAAAGTCTTCTATATACTTCAAAATAAATCCCACAAGTAGTATGAATAAATATAAGCACAAAGTCTTATAAAGAATTCATCAATAGTATCAACAATATCACAATTTCAAGCAATGGGTGCAGCTCAAAGTCTACACAGATTTACTCAAAATCCCTTTCAATATCAATTACTTAAAACTATCAATTTCAATAAAATCACAAGATAATTGTCCCCAACACAAATTTTGGCGTGCAACTTCACTTCTTTATTGATCAAAAATAGATTCACAAAAATGAACTGAAAGTTTCAATTTTTGCTTCACAATTGGGAAGCACTTTGTTGCATAAGATAAAAGATAACATTTGCAATAGAACCCTCTCTTATATCTAGATGGGAGAGGATAGCTAATCTAGGAAAAACCCTAACTAACAAGTTGACTTATTAAAAAATGTTGTCCAAAAATTTATGAGAACATATTTGTTTTACATGTAATTACAGTTTTCAAAATGACATGTAAAATGTCAAAGCTTATCTACATAAAGCATAGAAGAAAGCATATGAACTATCTAACTCTGGAGATATAAGAATTTTTTCATGGTTCCTTGCTCTTGGCTTGGAAGTATTCATATTTCTTATTTATCTCTTGCATCACTACCTCATCTGGACCAACTGTATAGTCAATAATTGTATGAACCCTTGTGATTGAATTTATTATAAATGGACAAATATTTTTGCATCTATCTAGATGCATCTTGAGGTTGTTAAGAGAAAGCCATACATCACACAAAGCATGCATCAAATTCTTTATCCCACTATCCCTGAGGCAAAGGTGAAGGTGGCACTTGAGGCTACAATCCCTGAGGCAGAGGAACCTCAATCGGAAAAGGAGCAGCTGACAAAGGAAAGTGCTTTTGACCAGGTCCATAAGAGTTGGGAAAACCTATCATCTAAATAGTTGTATCAAATTTGTTTTGTTATTAGCTCATTAATAAATATCACATTGTGATTATGAGCTAGGTGATACAAGTAGACAAGGTTTTTGTAGTAAAATCATTATGCTATTTGCATGAAGTTTTATTTTCTTGGAATTGAGATTTTGAAAGGTTGTTTAAGCCTTATCTCATGTAATTAGAAAATAAAATACTTGAAGACTTCTTTTTGCAGGATGCAAGATTTTTGAAACTGCAGAGTGCTTAGCTAATGAAAATTCTTGAGGCGAGAAGATGTCTGTTGTTCCTGTTTAAGGAAAAGAAGCACTTAATGAAATTTAGTGAAAGGTGGATAAATCTGGGTGATCACTCCACATTGGGACTCAGAGTTGCAGAGAATGGATGAGAAAATTCTTGTATGTTCTTAACTTGAAGACTCAGTTAGATCATAATCATGCCCAAGAAATTGGCTAGGCTGGTATGCAGAACGAGAACCACCTCCGTGAGAAGTACTGAGAGATAGGTTTATCATGCTTGTTTTTCTTCTTTCTTTTTGGTATGTCAAGTTCTATTTTGAATTACATCCTTTGAAAGCCTAATGTAGCTAAAGTGTAAGACCCATGGAGGGAAAATGTAAGTTCTAAAGCTTGGTGGAACCAGGACCGGTATTAGAATCAGTTGTCAAAGGTGGAGCCAATAGTAGCATTGTAGTGAAGCTTCAAATGTGACAACAAAGTTGATCTGAGCTAAGGGAGTCAAAGGTTCTACAAGACAAATTTTGGAGGACCAAAATCTCTTTAGTGGGGAGGTTTGATCTAGAACGATCTATGAACCTTGAAAAATCAATTGTCTCTAATGCTCAAGAAGTCAACACCATGGCGTAGAGCTAAGAATCCTAATTCTGACACCATTCGTTTCATCAAAAACAAAGTTAGTATGCCAAAGTTACGCCAAGTCAGAGTTTTAGTCAAAAGGGTTGACTAGTCAAAATGATGATGTCAGCATGTGACATGGAAGTGGTGACGTGGCAACATGGCATTACCTAGATGACGTGGAATAAATATGGATTAAACCATAATTATTAAAGGAAAAAACGTATGGTTTAAAAAATAAAATAAAATAAGGAGGATTTAGTGGGATATGATTCCTTAACCCATGCCTTAAAATCCTCTTGCCTTACCTTTCTCCAAGATAAAAGGAAAACCCGTATGATTAAAAAAAAAAATCTCCTAACTTTAAGGAGGATAAAAGGAAACATCAACAGTTTGCAAGATGGAACCTACAGGAGGAGTGGAAAGGATTGATGGTGTTGAAGGAGGAATGGTAACCTTTACTACATGTAGAGTTGTTGTAGGAGGAGGTGAAGTGGGAAGAGGAGGTGGAGGAGTAGTAGGATTTGGAGGAGTGTGAGGAACATTGGTAGTAACAAGCGATAATGTATGGGAGGGATCATCAATAATATTCTCATGGGGAGATAGTGGTATTTCATTAGTATGCCTTTCTTCTTTCTCATTACCTTCTTCATCTCCTTCATCCTCTTTAGACTATTCATCTTCTGTAAACTCTTCTGATTCCTCACTTTCATTTCCTTCTTCTTCTTCTGATGATTTTTCATCAAATGCAAGCTCTTGTCCTTCTACATATAGCTATTTAGATTTAGTAGCCTCCTCTTATTCAATTTTTTGTACAGTACTTTTACCAAAGGTGAAGTTGATCTTAGGACCCCTCTATGAAGAGGAGGGAGTAGCTGCACATTTATGTTTAGTGTAGAGTTCTTACTATTAGCTAGTTTCACCTCCTAGTGTTTCTCCCCTAGATTTTGTTTTAAAATATTTCAATTGAAAGCCATGCCTCCACAACCATTCACTTATGTTATGCAAAATAGGAGCAAGTCTTTCTCTGATGGAAACACTTTCTTTATTGGACGATTACATAGGAGGTAAAGGCTTTTCAAAAATTTCTTCTTCTTCATATGCAGAATTTATGATATCACTAGGATCTTCAAAATCCTTTGGAATATCAGCCATACCAAGGTCCCTGATCTGTTCCACAGTTAACCTGCAAAAATCCATTCTCTAAATGTCTTCCTCATTGATGAGTCTAGTTTATGGTTTAATTTTGGGTAGAATTTATGATTTATTTGCTGAAGTTGTCATGGACCTTGATGTTAAGTGTTGACATTTTTATGATGTTTCCTCAAACCATAGACATTGGGCCTAATCTTATTTCTACAAATCTTTAATGACATTGGCATGTTATATGGACTATCTATATTAATTCTACATGTGGTTAATGAATGTTCTTTAAGGTGGTTACAGATATGCAATTATTATGCGTACTAGCATTGCCATGTAGATATAATTTGAGGATACTAAATTGAGAAAGACACCACCAGCTGGTCATGCACCATAAAGTTCAACAAGGGAATCATTCAAAGGTCAAAGACAAAATTTTCCTCATGAAAATCAAATGTAATCACCTTGTAATGGTTTTTATTGCTATTGAGCAAATATTGGTGTTACTACAGTAATAAATCTACGTTAATACAAATATGTCTGACTAGATTCCATGCAAGCATAACCACCCTTCCACTTTCCCTTCTTTCCCTAAATGGCGTCCTCCCATTTTGTGGAGTTGACCACCTTGCTTAGTTGGTAGTATAAGTAAGGATCAGATGCTCCTTCTCAAGGGGTTGTGTGATCTAATGATGTACTTTCATTCTTAAGTTTTCAACAATACAATTATGCTACTCTTTTGTACTCATGATTTCTAGTGAATAAAATGAAGTTCTAAGTTTGTGCATTTGAGTTTACATTGGTTTAGAGGATACTCATTCAAGGGGGCCCACTTGGTGATCAATCTATCCTTTAGTTTAGTTTAGTTTAGTTATTACTTTTTGTTCAGTAAGTACTTAAAAATCTAGCACTGACTGTTCCTGCAGCCACTAGGATTCCATTCTGTGACTGTTCATGTAGCCAAAGGAGACATAGTAGTTTCTTGTTTGTTTGATCATATTTTCATTTATGTCATGCATTTCAGCTTAGTATAGTTGTTGGTTGATGTTCAACATTTATGTTATTCCTTTCGAAGGAATTTACTTTCAACATTGTGTTTTTCTTAGTTGTAGAATGAAAATGACTACTTTGAGTTCCTAGTGCACATACTGTGCTGACCCATTTCATGTTCACGTCCCTGGGTTGAAAAGTTAAATGCACCTTCATGATAATTGAAATAGCTATTCAGGTTAGATGTACAATCTCTGAATCACAGCTGTAAAGGCTTAGTTGTTAAATCATTGTAGGTGGCCAACATTTTTGGTGCCCTTGCTGGGGATGGTGTCAAACTAAGAAGTTCTTTGGAGTCATTGATATTTTTTTCTTGTTGTAGCATTTCTAAAGTTTGTTCTTAGAATACCTCTCATTTAGGAAAGTAATGATCCACTATTCTTTCACCAATTCTTTGTGTGAGTTGGTTGATGCTGAGTTGATACCGCATGCATAGAGGGGGGAGAAAAGATGCTTATGGGAGATTCCTTCCTAATAATCCTGATCCATTCTAGCTAGAAGAACTTCCAAATCTACCAAGAAACGAAGAAGAAGAAGAACCTTACCCCTTTATTGATGCATTTCTTGATCTGACCAGTTCTGAAGCTTCCTCTAAAGACCAAAATCTGATTGAGAACCCCTTGCTTTGGAATTCCATCAAGCAGGCATTGGTGATGCAAATAGAAATAGACATAACCAACCAGCTTTTCCTTTCCCCATTGCTCATCAGAATGAAGTTGACAACCTCAAAAATATCTCTGCTTCATCACTTCCTAAGTTCTATGGACTTGTTACAAAAGATCCTGATACCTTGTTTGAGTTTGATATACTCTATAGGAGTTATGACTATACCACTGATGCTCATAGGCTTAAGCTATTTCCTACCACTCTGAAAGAGGATGCACTAAGATGTTTAATGAGCCTAGGTAGAAATACTATGGATACTTGGGAGGACATGAAGACAAAGTTCCTTGAGAAGTACAAGGAATATTGCAGGGGCAATGACATGAGAGGAGATGACATTTTTAGGATGCAACAGAAGGAAGATGAGAGCCTAGAGGATTACATTTCAAGGTTTCTATTTTTCCTATAGAAATCTCCACACCATACACTCAATGAAGAATCACAAAACTTCTTTTCCTAAGAGGAATCAATGAGAGCTGCTCTGATGCCTTGGACCTAATGGAATGAGGAGATATCACCCAAGTTCCTTGGGAAGATATCAAGAAAATATGTCAGAACTATTCTAGGGAAGCTTCAAGAAAGGGAGAGCTTATCAATCCTCTATGGGTAAGTCATCTACCAGTGGATTTTCAAGGATGGAGATTACTCATTTGCTGGCAGATTTCAAGCAAGATATCATAAACAATCTAGCTACTCAGCTGGATACACTTCAAGCCAAGAAGAAACAAGAGGAGGCAGAGGCAATGTTGACAGAAGGGTATGTGGATCACATGTGCCCTTAGTGGCAAAAAGAAAAACAGTGTTAGGCAACTTGGCGTAAATATTTGAATAAGTTATCTATATTATTTCAAAATATGTAAGAATAGAATTTGTAGAAAATTGAAAGTTTCTAAAATACTAGGTTTATTTTAAAATAAATAAAATCTATTTGGTGAAAATTTGTATTTCAAGCAATAGTACTTAAATTGGGGAAAAAATAAGAAGTAGGTGTAATGCGATAGACCAACCTAACCATAATAAAATGATAATATTTTTTTGTAAGATTTTATATATAAGTAGAGGAATCATGTCCGGATGTGATGCATATTTTTTAATTTTTTCCAAGTAAATAATTAATTATGAATTTTTATTACAACTTTTAGAAAATATAAAACCCGTCTGTCTCCACCACCTTAACTTGGTCAAACTTCATGAAATTTAATTTTCCTTTTTAATCCTATAGTAGTAAGCATAGAATGTGACATGTTTCAGATTAAAAATATGATACCGTTGAAAGTTATAGATGTTTTTCAATCCCCATCTGATTAGAATTTAGTCATAATTCTAATATAAAATGAATAATAATTATTTATTAAATTCAAATTAAATCATAATTTATATTTTGGAAGCTGAGAATATCCTCTAAAACCCTTTTAGTTTCATTAATTTTGGGTGAAAAAAATTACCACATACCCTACAAATACCCATAATATTGCCACTTCTTTACACCATGATCCTGCACATACCCGAATATTTCCCACATTAGAGAAAAAAGAACTATAGATGCAAGATGGTAGAAAAAATTGATAGTAAGTAGATTCCACCTGAGTTCAAACCAATCCAGATTGAAGAAGATCAAGTATAATTTGTTGCACAAAGGAGGCCATGGGCTCCATAACAAGGTATGCCACCATATCCACTATCTTTTGTTGGGCCATATTTCAATTCTTATATATCTTGGTATGTACTAATTATATAACTAAGTGGGTAGAAGTTAAGGCCATGAAGCATGCAAGAGACAATAAGGGTGTAGAATTTATTTATGAATAAATTTTCACACATTATGGAGTTCCAAGAGAAATAGTGATTGATCAAGGGGCTCAATTCACTTCAATCCTTGTTATAGCACTGGTTAATGAGTACAACATAAGGCATAAGAAGTATACTTATCACCCTCAGGCCAATGGCCAAGTTGAGATCACCAATAGAGAAATTGAAGCTATTCTGACCAAAATAGTGGCTATCCACAAAAAGGATTGGGTAACAAGGTTACCAAAATTTGTTTGGGCCTATAGAACTACCTGAAAAACAACTATAGGCTTCACTCCATTTGAGTTGTATGGGAAGACGACTATGATGCCCATTGAATTTGGGTACAAGACTCTTAGGACTGCAGTAGACTTGGGGATGGATATCTCTGAGGCATAAAGAGAAAGAATTATGCAACTAAATACTTTGGATGAGATGAGGAAGGAAACCTTGCATCACATAGAGGTAGTGTAGAATCAAAGAATAAAAATGGCATGACAAATTTATCAAGGATAAGAAATTCCAGCTAGGTGACTGGGCACTGCTCTATGACTCAAGGTATCAAGATAATGCAAGAAAATTGCAAACAAGGTGGCTGGGACCATATGAGGTTGTTGAAGTCTTCCCTAATGGTGTTGTTAAACTCACTACCATTGACCCTGTCAGATTCAAGTTGCTTGTCAATGGTCATTGCCTCAGATTATATCATGAGCCAACCTCCAAAGAGGAGTTCCTTCAACAATTCACTCAACATGCAACACCTGAGCCTCCTGCAGCCGAAGTGGACCTAGTGTCCCTCCTTCTGGATAATTAAGGTATTTAATTTTCATAATAAAGACTTCCACTTTTGTGGAAGTCCATTTCTTCACCCATCCACCCATCCACCCATCCATCACCATCTTTCTCTCTCTTCCATCACTTCATTCCATCCCATCTTATTCCACTTCATTTTCATTAATTGCTCAACTTATTCCTTACAAAGTGAATGGTACTTTCTCCACAATCTTTGCAACGAATCCTCCACACATTCAAGTATGTGTGCATTAATTGCTATATCTTAATTGTCTCTAGTGCATTCATTTTATTGTTGTACATTAATACAGATGTCCACCATAGCATGTCATTATTCCCTGCCCCTATCAAATCATCATTATCACCTCGCATGTGAGGACACATGCCCAAATTTAGGTTGGGGGGGAGGAAAAGATGTGAATATCTTTCCCATGTGTCAGTCCATGCTGGTCTATGTCAATAAAATTTAAATTGAGCCAATTTGAAACCTGAGTGAGAGGACGAATCGCATGTGTGAGGTGACACCAACTGTTGCCGCCATTTCTCTCCATCATTAATTTCCTTTACTACTCCTTCCTTTCCATTA
Source organism: Sequoia sempervirens (assembly GCA_007258455.2). Lineage (NCBI taxonomy): Eukaryota > Viridiplantae > Streptophyta > Pinopsida > Cupressales > Cupressaceae > Sequoia > Sequoia sempervirens. The sequence goes on along the minus strand of VDFB02252041.1, from coordinate 93,652 downwards.
TTGATCATGTCATGACAAGAATTGCGATAAGGAAACCGTAGAGTGATTGTTTGATTGCAGACAATGGGAGGTAAGTTAATTCAATATGAACCCACGGTTCACGATGTATTACTGTAGGATGCACCCTGCCTGGCTGAATTCAGAACTGCAGGTGGTTAGACTACTTCCTGAAGCTGAATGATTTTGCTGAAGATGTTGCATTAGAATTCACCTAGACATTGTCTAAAGGAAATGCCACTGTAAAAGGGTCGTAGGTCATGGCGAACGAGGAAAGGATTGTAGAAGTTATAGGGTTGTCGGCTGACAGTGAACATTACCTTGCTACCAGAGACACTAGGTCAGCTAGGGCTGAATTTACAAAACCTGGTGACCCTCCAATCAGTGTGGAAAAACAAGGTGCAAAATGAAACTCTCTACTCGAGCCATGGAAATAAATAGTTGTTTATGTTATAAGATACACCACCCGTGAAGGTTTCCTGTCGAATCTACATTCTGTTCACTTCAAAATATTGAGTCACATGAGGCATAGGAGGAGGATGAATGTGTTGAATCTTCTATACAACCTTCTTTCAATCATGGCAGTTGAGACTCAAAAAGGTAGGGATAATTCCATTTCCCACCATTGTCTAATTAAATTGTTAGTTGAGAAGTCTCTACATGGTATGTCTGGAATGACATGGGAATAATTCATAAAAAAATATCATATTATACCTGACCATTCGCAACCTAGGGTTTTTCCTCAACCTCATAGGTCTAGTAGGAGATTGAGCACGACTGAATCCACTCTTGGTGTTTCAACCTTTGGCGCAAGCCCAAGTGTAAACCCTCCTGTAGGAGAATAAACCATAGATATTAGTTCTTCTGAAACAAAACACTCAAAAAAATAAAGTTCCTTATTAGATTTCGATGATGATGTCCCTCTTGGCACCCTAATGAGAACTAGGGAATATAAGAAAGAAGCAAAGATAAGAAAAGGAAAAGATAAAATGCAGTCGGTAGAAAAAGAAGTGCCAAGTTCTAAAAAGTGGAAGGTTGACACTGTTCATCCTGCAGCCAAAGAAAAACATGAGAGCCCTCCTAGAAAATCAAGACCAACTGGGTCAACCTTTGATATGCCTCTGCAAGAAATCCCTAAGTTTAGAGAAACATCACAGGGGGACACAAAATCTCCAATGGTGTAGGTGAATGTTGAGGAAGATGACATATTTGATAGAGCAACAAACATAACACTGGACGATCTTGCTAATATTGCAAAACAAGTTGAAAATCAAGAGTATGAGGAAAATAGTGAGCTCCTGTAGCAAGGGTTCCTATAGCAAGAGCAAGAAAAAGAGGCCTTGCAATAAGAATTAGGAGAGCAATCAGTACCCCTGTAGTTGGAATTGACTGAACAAATTGAGTCCCTACAGCTAGTACTATATGGAGAGCAAGCATCATCAAAAATATTGGTAGGAATTCATAACCCTCCTGATTTTATAGTACATACAACAATTTTGAACTTATGGAAAGAGAGACAAAGGAGGGACGAGGAATGAAAAGAGAAGAAACAAAGGCTGAAATAGGAAATTCAAAAGAGAGATGAAGTGATTGAAGAAAAGAATGAGGAAATTGTAGCTCTAAAGGAAAAAGTGGACAATATTGTGACCTTGGTACCATATATTTTGGAATGTAGGATGCCTCCAAGGGTTTATGCTCTGCATTTGAAGGAGAAATATCTTTCTTTTAAGTGGTCAAAGATTGTCTCAGGTTTGAATCCTTCTATTGAGACTCCTACTGAATTTTTCAATGCTTATTGGATTGCTTCCCCTGAAATGAAGAATTTGTTGTGTGAGTTTTATTTGCATAATTATATGTTGTGACTCAAGACCATGATTGGAATCCATTGTTGTATGTTGGGGATGTCCAATTAAGGGAATTCATTTCCTGGGTCAAAATGAGATTAGTTGGGGACAACAATACAATGCTTATAAGAAAATTGAATCCAACACCCCCCTGGCCATCAGGGTTGAATCAAGAAACCCAAGGGACATTTATAGGGATTCACACAAAATGATTTTTAGACCTAGCTATGGTAGTAGGATAATTCTTTGGATAGAAGTAGTTTACAATGAATATGAGGTAAAGGCAAGAGCAAAAGAGGAAAATTTCAAGGGGTACCTATCACAAAGATGGAATAGCCTAATTGATGAGCTAAAATAGGTTGAGCCTCATTCCATCCAAAAATATGCTACAACACTTAAAATAATTGATAGATATATAAAGATTGGAAGAACAAAGGGATGATTTTGGCTTCCCCTAACTTTTCAGCCAGCCATCCTAATGTGGCCTATTCCAAAATTTAGGTTTTACCACTATGATATTGCTGCAAAGAAATAGATATGGAGCTGGTTTGACAAACTGGGATGATTCTATTCGGACCCGGACCTCAATTCACGCACAACAAACACTGATGTAGGATATTTGTCAGGTGCAAATTTCAAAGCATTCACCAAGTAGAAGAACAACCCTTCCCCTACTGGAGGACCAACAAAACCTTAGGTTGGGGAGAGTGATGAGTATAGTTTATGGTTTAATTTTGGGTAGAATTTATGATTTATTTGTTGAAGTTGTCATGGACCTTGATATTAAGTGTTGCAATTTTTATGATGTTTCCTTAAACCATAGACATTGGCCCTAGTCTTATTTCTACAAATCTTTAATGACATTGACATGTTATATGGACTATCGATAGTAATTCTACATGTGGTTAATGAATGTTCTTTAAGGTGGTTATATATATGAAATTATTGTGCATACTAACATTGCCATGCAGATATAATTTGAGGATACTAAATTGAGAAAGACACTGTTAGCTAGTCATGCACCATAAAATTCAACAAGGGAATCATTTAAAGGTTAAAGGAGGTCGACGACAAGAGATTCCTCATGCAAATCGAATGTAACCATCTTGTAATGGTCTTTATTGTTGTTGAGCAGATATTGGCATTACTACAATACTAAAGGTACGTTAAGACAAATATGTCTGACCAAGTTCCAGGCAGGCGTAACTGCCCTTCCACTTTCCCTGCTTTCCCTAAATGGCATCCTCCCAGTTTGTGGATTTGACCACCTTGCTTAGTTGGTAGTATAAATAAGGATCAAATGCTCCTTCTCAAGGGGTTGCACAATCTGATGATGTACTTGTATTCTTAAGTTTTCAACAATACAGTTATGCTACTCTTTTGTACTCATGATTTCTAGTGAATAAAATGAAGTTCTAAGTTTTTGCATCTGAGTTAACATTAGTTTAGAGGATACTCATCCAAAGAGGCCCACTTTGTGAGAAATCCATCCTTTAGTTTAGTTTAGTTTAGTTATTATTTTTTGTTTAGTAAGTAATTAAGAATTTGGAACTGATTGTTCCTGTAGCCACTAGGTTTCCATTGTGATTGTTCCTACAGCCAAAGGAGATAGAGTAGTTTCATGTTTTTTTGCTTAGATTTTCATTTTTGTCATGCATTTCATCTTAGTATAGTTGTTGGTTGATGTTCATAATTTATGTTATTCCTTTCTAAGCAATTTACTTTCAGCATTGTGCCTTAGTTGTAGAGTGAAAATGGCTACTTTGAGTTCCTAGTGCACATATTGTGTTGACCCATTTCAAGTTCATGTCCCTAGGTTGACAAGTTAAATGCACCTTCATGATGATTGAAATAGCTATTCAGGCTAGATGTCCAATCTTTGAATCATAGCTGTAAAGGCTTAGTTGTTAAATCATTGTAGGAGGCCAACACTCATCTCTACGGTCCACCCATATATCCTCAAAATGATAGACATGGTGATGGTCCTTCTTAAGTTTCCTATTCATATTTCTATAGTCAAAATAAAACCTATATCTATATGTCCTTATGGTCATAATTTTCATTTCAACTGCTACTAACTTTGCCTTTTGCACACTTTGAATAGTATACCTCCCAATAGTAAGTGGAAACTTAAAGCCTGGCTTATGAATTTTCTGGCACTTTTTATGAACTGAAATCAATTTTCTGCACAACTCCATTAGTATCCACTTGTTGGAAGGATATCTGGGCAACATGTATGGGCACCTAGTATAGCAACCTACTCTAAAATATGTGAAAGTAGGAAACTATAGGAAGATACATCCAAACTTACTTACAACCTTGAAGGCTTCATCTGATACCCTTTTCTTCTCAAGAGTTGGATCAAAAGTGAAAAGTAGAGGTGAAAAGAAAGCATCTATGACTCTCGTAAAATGCTTGATACTGCTCCCCAAAGTGATCTAGGATTAGAACTCATATACTAGCACAAGATTTCTATTACCTTTTGTTGAAAAACTTGGAAATTGTCTCATAATAGCAGCAACATACACTAGGTAGGATGTCATGTAAAACTTTAAGGTGGTTTTTACATTGATGAGCTCCGAGGAGATCATCAATCTCATCACTTATATGGTTTCCCCAGTATATGTGTGCTTTCCTCCTTCTGATGATTTGAATATACTCATACATCCATTCTTGAAAATGGAATGAAATGGGAAAGCCTTTCACCCTGCTCAGAAGAGTAATCATATCCCAAACATCTTCCTTGAAATCACTTTGTGGAAGACCTTTGGGCCATCTAGAGATAGTGGGACTTTGAGACTTTAACCATTGAGTATTTATCAATTCTTTAGCTTTATTTGGATCCTTGTCATAAACCTCTTGGGGTTGTTGAATAGAAATATCATTATATTTTTCCATGTGTGGAACCTAGAAAACAATATCAAAGAATTATGGATCCAATCTCATAATGATTTGTCCAAAAGAATCTCTCACACTTCTATCTTCCCTAATATAATGGGAAGCAACCTGAAGAACAAACTCCAAGCAGTGAGAAATAGTTAGAAATGAAGCCACTAAGTGCAATTCACTATTAACAATCACTCACAAATTTTCTTCTAATGGTTGCTTTTTAGTTCTTTTCACAAAATCTTCCATATCCTAGTGACCAATATCTGTGTCCCTTATTTCATCAACCTTCGAGATCACAACAATAGGTGGATAAATGGCTTGGTACTTGTACTTCATTTTCTCTTTCTTAGAAGACAAGGTAGATTCTTCTATTTCCATCTAAGAGTACCAAAAACCAATGAAAATTCACCTTCAAAGATCACCTGATAAAAGCTTGAAAGAAACTACAAGAAACAATGGGTTAGGAGATGTTAGGAGCATATGCATTATGAGAGCAATTGAAATGCATGAAGAAAGTAGGTATTTTGGAGTGAGTGAAAATGATCCATGAAGCATAAATAATGGAGCAATGGCGGTGGAACAAAGTTCGGAAAGAAAATGAGATGATTTTTTGAGCATTTTAGTGAAAAGCTATTTTTTTATGCAAGGGTGCTGAAAATCAATGCTCTTACATCTTGAAAGGTCTTGTTGGAGTACGATACCACTGAGAGGGGGGGTGAATCAATGGTATGAAAAATTTAAAACAACCTTGAATTAATCTTTGAAAACTTTTCCATCATAAAATGCAAGATTAGAACAGTTCAACTATCAAGTGCAACATCATGTATGTAAGGCTATCAAACATGACTCATCACAAAATTTATACATAGTTCTTCAATTTTACTTAATCAATTTGCATAATTTTATGCTCATGTTATTTCAATGATACAAACATTTACTTATTTAATGTAACATCATAACAATTAAGTGTGAATACTTGAGAAAACTCAAAGATAATTAGAAGAAGACAATCACACCATAACACAGTTATTTTAATGAGTAGAAAACCCTCATAGGGATAAAAACCACTTAGTAAAATACCTCATTGGCTTACCAAAATGCCTCACTGGCTTCAAAATGCCTCACTGGCAACACAAGAATCACTGGCTACAAAATGCCTCACTGGCTACAAAATGATCAAACTACCCCATTGACATGATCATATACAACTTCATATAATATTTTTGAAACAACCAATTACAGAGGATCTCTCTATTTTACTACAAAGCATTTTCACTTCCCAAAACTAACACATTTCCATATCCTAAAGACTCGTTTACTTGGAATCTTTAAAATATAAAATGTATCAGTTTATACAATCCACTGTTTTGCACATTGCTTGCAAAACTTATTTACAATTTTTTTTTTATACATTCATCATAATAACTCTATGAAAGAACCCAACCATAAACAATGATAAATCACTATTTAAATAGATATTCAATGGTGTTCATGATATTGCCATCTATCATACATTACAACCTTTGAAAGTGTCCTCAAAACTGCCTCCCTTGTCGAGCTATTGCATATTTCATATAAAGCAATCATTAATCTGGTAAAGTGCAAAACGACCATACCTTGGTCAGTTTCAACCCAAAACTGAAAGTAACTTACAAATCCAACTACAAAAATGAAGTTTCAACTTCTTCTACAACTGCCATGCCTTAACCACATCCACATATGGGTTAAAGGAAATACCCACATTATCAAAGCTCAAAAAAATGTAACAAACTCTTGCAAATTATCAAGCACCCGTGCCATGTAAATGCTAGGGTTACTCAAACCCAAAACTATTTTTCTTTTCTTGCTTAATAAAATATTAATATTTTCATCATATAATTGTTTAAGCAAATGTAAGAGCAACAATGACCAAGAAAGAGATCACCTGAAAAATGATTTGAAAAATCCCAAATCTTGTGTTGTTCCCTTGAACTGTGGCGACAGATAACTATCTAGCTTCGAGCTTTAGTCTTCCCATTGTTCAATATTTGTCACTTCAAAAAGGACTCAAGATTATTTAGAATAAAAAACTCATTATCATTTGAACACTAAGCTTGAGACCAAGCTTCAAACTTTACCAAATAACACATGAATATGCTTTATACCCAACATCGAAAGTTCCTATTTTCCCTAAAAGATCTAGTAACCTCTTTACACACATTGCTACCTTTTACTTGTTACAAGATGTTGAGACCTGCTGATCAGGTCCATCACTTTAAATGGGACTAAATACATTATGTGATTTATCACATTGAAACAAATGAAACCAAAAACCTTAACAACCCTTAACTCAAAAAGGTGTCCCCTTTATCACTTAGCATAGTGAATAATCGTTATTGCCTTAGATAATAATCAAGGCATGATATGCTTCAAATTAATAATGAACACAATGATGAACACCACATAATCATGTGTCCAAAACAATAAGCTCGAGAACCTTGACAAAATTAATGAATGAAACATTATTATAAAAGAATTGCATTATTGCTTTTGTTCATTACAATGAACAAATGAAGTTGACTTCATATTCCTTGTGCAAAACAACCATCTTGTAAAGCCAAATCACTTTCAATGCTAACATGCTTGAATCATTAAACACAAATGCCATATTTCCAAAACTATGTCACCTGAATGTGTGCCAAACCAATTTGACCATGTCTTCCATATGTAGTGAATGTCATAATGCTGTCTTAAAATCCCTTCAATGAATTCCAATACTGTAAATGCCAAAACAACCCTTGACATCAATTCCAAAACTAATGTTAAAGGGGTCAACAGGTTTTCCTTTGATGCACAAGCACTGAAAATCAACGCTTCGACATGCTTGTTGGAACTTGGAAGGAATTGATGTTTGGGCATTGAAAAAAAACCCTTCAACATTTGGGAGGAAGTTCATTTTCATGTACCGACGCTAAAAATACCTACTCTTACATGCTACAGGATAGGCTCTAAGTCATGTGTTTAATAGCGGCTTTTTAAGAGCTTCAACATTAGGGGGAATGATCATTTTATGTAGGAGGGATGATTTTCACCACTCCTACATCTCAAAAGATGGAAAGAAACTATGGATGTGGGAGTGGTGAAAATCACCACTCCTACACATGGAGTTTGGGAAAAATATTTGATAAAGCAATGAATTTTCCCGCTTAGACATATGCAATATAAACCTCACAAAAACGCGATACAATATCATTGAAAATCACCACCATATTGAAGATGAAATAAATGATGAGCGAGGAGAAACACAGTCACAACATCAAATATTGACACTCAAGATAACAAATACTCACATAAAGAAACCCAAAAGAAAGCTAGGGTACACTAAACTCTAAAGTCGAATACCTGATGAAAATGAATACAAAAAATCCTCAGAAGAAATAGAAACTAAGAAACAGGGACGTAAATGTATTAACCTAAATGTGCAAAAATGTGAAGAACAAAATGTAACCAAAACAAAAATAATAAAACAAGAAAAATGAAATGTACTTGAAGAGGACAAAAGAAAAAAGTGAAAACCCTAATCCAGTCACCCACAAAATCTACCAACACAAATTTTCTTGGTAAGATCTCAGACGAGGAAGAAGGAAATAAAAAAAGTTAAAATGAGAAGAAATAAACTTAAAATGACTTAAATAAGTCACCTAAAAAGTTTTGGAAAATGTATCATTAATAACTCAAAGTGCATTAATGATATGTGTGTGGAAGGAGGGAAAATGTAGGAGCAGTGAAAATCATCACTCCAACATTTTCAAAAATTGTTGAAACTGCATAAGTGGTGAAAAAGACCGCTCTTACATATCCAAGACTTGACAAAAAAACCACATGTCAAAGCACTAAAAATTAGAGCTCATGCATATGACATAAAGTAAGTGTAAAGTGTAGGAGCGCTAAAAAACAATGCTTCGACTCTTGGAGAAAGTTCATGACTTAACCCATGTAGGAGCACTACAAATTAGGGCTCTTACATGACCTAAAAAATTTATAACTCCCAAAGGATGAAAACTAACAAAACGTGCATTTTGAATATTTTTGAGAAACGACTAAGGAAAAATGCTCAAACAGACAATTCGAGGTTTAGGACTATGCATCAAGGCCAATTGAAATTTTCCTTGTTTTACGTGCTTGAAGTACACAGACCTATGGAACAAACAATTTTCGTAGGGGGTTATCCCGTTAATCGAGCATAGCTGGATTTTAGGATAACAATATGTTATACTTATATTGACATATATTGATGTATGCCTATATGGCTATTTGGTTAATACCCATCTTTTTAATGATGGTGTCCATATTTGCACTAGAAATCCATGCTTTAATAAATATTTGTAGATGGTTTACTTCAAATGTTTAAAGTCCAATTGTATTACATACACTTTTCCTTTATATAATTGTAAAAATATAAAGTTTGAACATTATTCTCCTCTAAGATTATTGAACATTATATCAATAATATGAATATAATAATGCATGATGCAATCTAACATCTAGGTCTCTCTACCACTTTGCATGTAAGCTCATACCCTCTAGGATCATTGTAGAATGGTAAGGAAATTCATGTAATTATACAATGCACTTTCAAGTATCCAACTAAAAATGAGCAAGACATTATTGCATGTGACCTCATACCTCTAAAAGTTTGTCATATAATTCTTGAAAGACATCTACCATTCTGTGTATGCTTCATGTGTTCACGTGCATGCTTCATGCTTCTTGTCTATACTTCATGTATTACATGTATTCACATGTATGCTTCATGCTTCCCATGTATACTTCATGTATTCACACCTATGCTTCATGCATCTTGTGTATACTTCATGTGTTCACGTGTATGATTCATGCTTCCTTTGTATACTTCATAGTTTCATGTGTATGCTTCATGCTTCTTGTATAGATTTCATGTATTAAGTGTTTTCACATGTATGCTTCAAGCTTCATGTATTACATGTATTCATGTGTATGCCTCATACTTCGTGTATTATGTATATATATTTGTTTACTTCATGTGTATTAAAAATGTTGTTTGTCAAAATGTTTTCATTTGAGAAAGGGAGAGCATTTAATTTGAGAAAGACATCCATAAAATCCTTGAAGAATTCAATTAAGAATAGAACCTTATGCAATATTGCAAATAAATTAATTTAGGTTCTCACAAATAGTGATGATATGATTTAGGTTGTGACATTTCAAAGGCGAAAAGTTGTGACCCTTTGAATAGGAAAGACTATGAAATTTTTATAATGAAGGGTGGTGACCATGCCTAGCGTAGATGTGCCCAACTAGACATGTTGGCACTAACAGTTTGGCCCCACGAAGAGAAAAACAAAAAGTAGCCTACCTTGCAACTTTACACTACATGCATTTGATCATTTTTGGAGCATTAGAAAAACTTTCACCACTGGTAAATGGCTTGCAAATATCAAAACTTAAGAGAGGTTATTGTAGAGGGGCCCTACATGACCTCATAACCTCATACAAAATGTTTCTAAGTGACAATTTTTGAGTAACAACTCGCCAAAGTTTTCTACCTTTTTGCACTTTGGTCTCTTAAGAAAATTTGCCAGTACAATATAGCTCAGATTGTTTCAGCATGTTTGGGTGCAAAAAAAGACCTTTCCTAGCATAAACCTACCCATTTGGACATGTTGAAACTGCCAGTTTGGTTGCACGACAAATAGAACAAAAATTACACCACCTTCCAACTTTACAATGCATGCATTTGACACTTTTTCCATCAACAAAAAACTCAAAACCATGGGAAAATGACTTAGAGATATCAAAAATCGAGAGAGGTTATTGTAGAGGGACCCTACATGATCTTGTACCCTCAGATTTTTTTTTTCTAAGTGACATGGTTTTCGAGTCATAGCTCATCAAAGTTTGCTGCCTTTTTTCACTTTGGTCTCTTAAGAGATTTCACTAGTACAATGTAGCTCATACTGTTTTGACATGTTTGGGTGTGAAACAAGACCTTTCCTAGCATAAACATACCCATTCATATGTGTTGGAACTGCCATTTTAGTCATACAATGAACAAAACGAAAGTTACACCACCTTGCAACTTTACACTGCATGCATTTGACACTTTTTCCATCAACTAAAAAAATTTCACACCATGGGAAAATGGCTCGGAGATATCAAAAACTAAGAGAGGTTATTGTAGAGGGGCCCTATGTGATCCTATAACTTTAGATGAAATTTTCTAAGTGCCATGGTTTTCGAGTTACACCTCGTTAAAGTTCGTTTCATTTTTGCACTTTGGTCTCTTAAGAGATATCATTGGTGTAATGTAGCTTAGACTATTTCGGTGTGTTTGGGTGAGAAACCAGATCTTTCCTAGCATAAAAATACTCATCCAAACGTGTTGGAACTGTCAGTTCGGTCGCATGACAAACAAAACAAAAATTACACCACCTTGCAACTTTACACTACATGCATTTGCCAATTTTTCAATCAACTGAAAACTGCATACCACGGGAAAATGACTCAGAGACATCAAAAACTAAGAGAGGTTATTGTAGAGGGTCCCTACTTGATCCCGTATCTTTAGAAAAAATGTTTCTAAGTGCTATGGTTTTTGAGAAATACCTCATCAAAGTTTGCTGCCTTTTTGAACTTTGGTCTCTTAAAAGATTATTGTTGGTGCAATGTAGCTCAGACTGCTTTGACATGTTTGGGTGAAAAATGGGTACTTTCCTAATGTAAACCTCCCATCCATATGTGTTGGAATTGTTAGTTTTCTCCCACAACAAAAAAAACAAAAGTTACACTATCTTGCAACTTTACACTACATGCATTTAACACTTTTTCCATCAGCTAAAATCTCAACACCACAGGCAAATGACTTGGAGATATCAAAAACCGAGAGAGGTTATTGTAGAGGGGACCTACATGATCTCCCACCTTTAGAATTTTTTTTTCTAAGTTCCACGGTTTTCAAGCAACAACTCATCAAATTTTTCTACCTTTTCCATTTTGGTCTCTTAAAAGATCGTCGATGCATTGTAGCTCGGATCACTTCGACATGTTTTGGTGCGAAACATGAACTTTCTTAGCATAAAAATACCCATCTGGATGTGTTGGAACTGTTGGTTTGGTCACACGATGAATAGAACGAAAGTTACACTACCTTGCAAATTTACATTACATGCATTTGATGTTTTACCCATCAACTGAAAACTTGACACTATAGGCAAATGGCTCAAAGATATCAAAAACCAATAGAGGTTATTGTCGAGGGGCCCTACATGATATCATACCTTCAGATAAATTTTTTCTAAGTTCCACTGTTTTTGAGTAACAACTCATCAAAGTTTGTTGCCTTTTTGTACTTTAGTATTGTAGCTTAGAAAAATGGATCTTTGGACATTTTTATGCTCATTTGGGTCTTTCTTGTGGATGTTGGCCTAATTTTTCCTTGATTTAATGTTGACATGTGGTTAACACATTCACATTACGTCTTGGGCCCTTGTGAATTAATAAGAATTTTATGATGCCTTGCAAAAGTGTTGTAACACATTTTCACACTTTTCTAGGATCTTATTATTATAATTCACTTGAATAACCTCTTTTTATCATTTACCAAGCCTTATTTGAAAGTGTTGTAAAGTATTGTAACAAAATTTCATGCTTTTCTAGGCTTGTCATCAATAATTATACCTTTCTTATGCTTTTTTTGGCCCCATTTTACGTGCACATGCCTTACTTAAGTGTATTTTTGAGAAAAAATTTGATAAACATCATTTAAAATACTTAATTTCCAACACCCACTTACAAAAGACAATCAACTTATCAAACTAATTACCTCCCAAGGTCCTTGATGTTGGTTCACAATGCTTCTATTTCACAAAGTGGTCAATATGGCTATAATGTGCAAGGGGCTTGCTGGTAAGAGGACACAAACTCAAATTTGTAACTTAATCTAAGATTTGGGGGTTTAAAGAAACATCAAAAAGATAGATCAGGGCTTTGAAACAACAAATCATAAATGTTAATTTACTCAAATCTAGACATGCATTCATATAATGAGTGTTATACTAAACTATCAAAACCATTCCATGATGCAATCCATAGTACAAACTAGGGTGATCCCACAATAGTGGTTTACAATTTTTGGCCAAACTCGACACTGAAATTATTATTTTTAACTAAATCTTCACATTCGGGCACCTATAGCGGCTAAAATGTGAGGAATTTGAAGATGATGAAAACTAGAGTCTCATCACATTTTGTCTACAAATTCTAAAAATATTTTTTTTCAAAATTTTTAGAACTAGATTTCACTTCTCTTTCCATCTCCCACAAAAACTATTTTTTTCAAAAAATAGCATTTTTAGAAAGTGACGCACATCGTATAACACTTAAATTTTATTCCATGAAGGCTAAAATTATAATTCTTTCGAATTTAGATTTGTAACTCTGATATCTAGTGCTTCCACTTGGTTAGATAGTTTTTTATTGAATATTTTTTCTTTAATCAAGTTTCAAAGTCAAACCAATTACAATTCAGACATAGCACGACCGTATAACGTGTAAATTTTTTTGTATATATCAAAATTCATTTTTTTTTGTTGGATCAAGGACTTCAATATCTTGCACTCATATTTTTTAATTTTTTTTGATAATCTACCATTTTTCCACGTGCAGAACATAGACCTTCATTTTTGATGAAAAACCTATGTTTAATAAAATTAAAAAAACAAATACATAATAAAACCAAAACATATTAAAATTATATTTGTTGGATAGCTCGTTTTGAGGACTAGCTGATTCCAGTTGGGTTTGTGAAGATTCCTCCATTTTCATCCTCAACCTGAGCTCGAAGTTCCAAAATTTAGGTTTTTTGTGTATCTCAGGGGGGATGAGGATTTAGGGGGGTTCGTTCGAACCCCTTTCATATGTTTTTTTTTTGGTGGCTAAAATTTCAAGGGGTTTTCTCAAACCAAGGTTTGAGCAAACCCCATTTTGGTTCGATCGAACTTCTAGGTTTGTATGAACCCCCAAAATCACTTTTTTTGCCATGGGGTCATTTTTTCTCAGTTTTCCTTCCTCCATCAAATTGTAAACCACTATTGTGGCTTCACCCACTTTGTTATCACATACATCCATAGTATAAAGAACCATTACTACTTCAACCATTCACAACATTTTCATTCAAAAATCCCATAACACACATACCCTCATTAATCAAAATAGCAAATCAATAGATATAAATAAATCGACATTCATTGACAACTCAATGGAATGGTTTGAAATCTAGATTCTTCTATTTATATTCACCAACTTGATAACCACTTATGCTCGGAAAAATCCATTGGCATATAGATTACCATTTTCATTGACATTATCACTAAAATTATGAAACATGAACTAAAATTGCATAACTTAAAGTAAAACTGTATCAAATGTATCTTGCATGAAATCTGAAAACTAGAAACTAAACTCTATCAAAATCTCTAAGGTGGCCAATCTGAATTCAATTAGCTGACCTTAGCAATGTCATACTTCATTCACTTTATAGTATTTGATTCAACAAAGAGATAAGACCTAAGAACTAGAAACTAGGAAATCCATCCCTGGAGGAAAGCGATCCAAAAGAAAGATAGGCATTGCTCCATGATTTTTTTCTTTTGACCAGGAGCTTATCTTCATCTGAAAGTCACCAAAGAAGGAAAGGAATCCTACAAGAAATTTAGAGTTTTATATTATCCTTTGATTCCTAGAAGGAAGGAGAATTGGTTGCTTGTTTGACCAGGTTTTGAGGAACCAACTGTAAAGAAGTTATGCCAACTCATTCTTTGCATCCTACTCTTGAATGTACTCATCATAGGCGTTGAATAATTGTTCAATCATAACTGTATCTGGGCCATGAAGCTAGCTGTCATCAAATTTCACTCTTTTCACCTTTGCAGCAGCTATTTCATGAATATCCTTCATTTTCCTTAACTCTCTCCTAGCTACCATCACTTCTCCCCTAACATTGATGAGTTTATTTAGGAGCAATCCCTCATCATCATCTCCCTTTTGCATTAATTCTTGAAACCTATTAGTCCACTTTTCCTTCAAACCATCAAGAGATAAAGTATCCTCCACGTGCATATCCACATTAGAAATTATAGCAATCATTGCCTCTACTTCATCCACTTGCTCATTCAAATATTTCTCTACCTACCACAAAAGATCCTTATGCTGATAAATAGAAAAATATTTGAATCTTATGATATTCTAAGTTTTCTCCAAAAACTCTTCATTACCCTCTTCTAACATTGATTGCTGAATTAATACTTGCTTTGAAAGTTCAGTAATCTCTTTCAACTTCTGCAACTACCCCCTACCTTCTTCTTCTTCACCTTCTAAAGCAACAACATAAGCATTGACTTCTTCAAGTAACTGCATTACCTTCTTATGAGTCTTGAAGCCTTCTTGCAGAGTTTCATCTACCTCTTTGTTTAATTGCTCAATCCAATTATCAAGAATGTTATCCCTTTCTCTCATATGGATCAAGTCTTCTGCCTCCTTTTTACTTAACAATACAGGAGCATTAGGAGCTACAACTTGTTGGCTATCAACAGTAGACACATCTTTAAGGAATTTATGCAATTGATCCAACCGACCCTTAAGCTCATCCTTCTTTTGCTTATATTTTATCATTCTTGATTTAGTAGATGATGCTACTATATCAATTAAGTTCATTTTCAAATTCCTAGTTGGCCTCCCCAAATTTACTAATCCCAATTGATAATCAGCCAATTGCATATCTTGTCTATCCTTCACTACCAAGGGAATGGCACATTCTACCACCAACTCACCAACATCTGTTAGCCTAGTAGAATGAAGAATTCTTTCCTTTTTATTTGGCCTTTCTTGTTCTATATCTTTCATCATGTTTTCCCAATCCAAAGGTTGAGGTTGCACTATCGGTCTCTTCTCAAGATCCAACTTCAACCATGTTGGAGCAGCAGGTGAAGTCACTAATTGTGTGGAAGATGAAGTAGCTAGAGAGAGTGGTTGCCATATTCTGGTCCTAGGTTGTGACTCAACCTTCTATTGTTTCTCCCTCTCCGCTTTCTCCTTTTCATCTTGCAACTTCTTAGCTTCCAATGCTTTCTTCAATTGCTCTTCTTCAAGCTTCTTTGTCTCATATATTTCTTGTTTTTGTTTCTCCAACCTTGCTATGTGATCTTGCAGCCTCTTAGATTTTTCTTCACATTCAGCTACTTCTTTTTCCTCCTCCCTAAGCAAGCGTTCTTCCTCAGCCTTGTTTTTTTGTGCCTCTTCAATCATCTTGAATTTAGCTTCCAAGGCTTCCCTTTCTCTCTTTTTTTGAGCCTTTTCCTCCAAATCATGGATCTTTTGAAGCATAGCCAACTTATCACTTTCTTCCTTCATTTTGATCTCTTGCTCTCTTTGTTGTAGTAGTAGATCTTCTTTCTCCTTTGGAACCCTTGCCAACTCTGCAACCTTGATCCTAGCAGTAGCTTTTTCTAGTGCTTTATCTACGACAACTTTTGTGGTTTCTTCAAACAACTTGTATTGGTCCTCAAGAGTGAAGACATGCTCACTGCCTACTTCTTCCATATCCTTGTCATCAACTGGAATCTCCCTATCTGAAGAAGTAGCCTCTGAATCTGTATCTATTTCATGAATCTCTATTTCAACTTCCTTACCTTTTGAAAACTCAGGTTCTTTCGATGTATCTAAAATTGGCACTCCTTCAACATTTTGTTGAAGTGTAGGGGCTGGTGTGGATGCCTCCCTTGCAAAATTGGTTGGTACAACTAACTGAGATGCACCTTCCATCTCAACATTAGTGGCAACTTACCCTTCATTTGTACCATCAACTTCTCCTTCATTTGTAACATCAACTTATCCTTTAGGCTCTTCCAACCCTTCTTGAGAAAGTAATGCAGGATTTAGATCCTCACCTAAAGCAAGAGGAAAGAATTCAAGCTGCTCTTTTGGGGCTAGCTTTCTCCTACTCCTTTGATACTAAGTGGACTTCTTCTTCTTGGAGGCCTGAGCTGCAGGTTCTTTGGTTCTCACCATTACCCATTGGACACATCTATCCAACACTAGCCTAGCAATTTGTTTAATATCAATTGTTTCCTCCTCATCCCAATTTATGGGATCTAGGTTCCTTGTCCCAATGTTCTTTGCATCATAAGTTGGATCCAAAGTTACTCCATCATCTACCAAGGTATCAGGAATATCTTCTTTGACACCAAATTCAACCATTGAGAGAAGTGGCAGTCTCTCATAATTCCTCTTCCTAAGATCATAATCATCTTGGATATCTGCCCAAAAGTCTTCAAGGATGTTAAAATGTTTTTCAAAAATAGTGGGGAGTAAATTATGCATCTTAAGCTTAGGGTCAAAATGCATCCTTGCAGTGTACAACCCCAACCTCAAATTAGTCAATTCATCATTAATAACCTTAGCTTCTACCACATCACAACTATAATCACCCAACTTCAAAACAAATTTATGACATCCTGCCTTATGCTTGGTACCAAATGTCCAATTCACCCTCAAAGATTGATAAATAAATTCCATCAGGACAATTCTATTGTTGTAGCACTTGAGCAATAAGTGACGATGCCCATCAAATCCATTTAGCCTAAATTAAGTATACTTGGGATACTGGATATACCATCTCCCCCATTCAGAAATCAAACTCATGGCATCTTTAGTTAATCTGAACCTTGCATCTCCAGTCAATTGATTGATGATAGCATAGAGAAAGGCATCATTAACCCTCATAAAGTGAAACTCTGATGTTTGCAAAGTAAGTTGATCATAATGATCCCACACCTTTTTTTGATTATCATCCTCTCTTAAGACCCCAACTCTATTCAAACCAGGAAAAATACCTCTCCTCGCTGCTAATTAAACCACATAAGAGGTCATGAAAAAGGTTTTAGTTTCCCTTACTTTGATCATTTGATGATGAAGGGCCTTTGATATGATCATAGACCAGTACAACTGTTGACTACCCTCCAAAATTGTGTAGATAAACAGGAACATCATTACAATATCAGAAACAAGATGAATCTCTTTTTCCAAAGACCCTCGAAAGCATCATTACAATATCTCACACCTCTTGGGAAAATTCTGATCTCTTTGGTTGATCATGAATTTTCAATAAGGACTTCTTCTTTGTCCTCATCCAATTCTTATTCATATGAGATCTATTGGCTTCCTTCTTCTCATTAAATACTGTCAATGCCTTTGCTTCATTCAGATATCTAAGATTTCTTGGTGCAGGCATGTTGAAAGTATATTGTATCATTTTAGGAGTTATATCTATTATTACATTTCCTTGTGCATCCATGCACTGCTTGGTAGCCTGGTTATATGCATCTGTAGCAGTGAGAATCAATTATGGACACTGCACTGACAAGGGAAAGAGAGCCACATGTGCCAAACTAGATTGTCTAACTTTCAATCTCCTTCCTGTAACCTCTTCTACATAGACCTCATCTAGTATGTCCTAAAAATTTAACTATCCCAGGTTGGTGTTAGTGATGTCTTGCAAGTCAGAATCCACCTTGCTAGCAGTGGGTGTAGGACCCCCATGCTTATATCTCATTGTGTAAGGTAAATTTTTTGGCTTGATTTTTCTTTGGCTTCCCTCCTTGCCTAGAGCTCTTTGTTGGTTGGCTCCTTTGGGAAGCAACATCTGAAGCTCCTGACATCTTTAATTCCAACAAAAAAATACACTATAAGATCCCCAAAAGCATGAAAGTCATTGTACTTTACCTTACCTTTCATACCCTTTTCTTTCCTTATACTTAGCCAAAATTTAATCCTGCCAAAGGCGGAGCCAAAGAAGAACCAAGAACAAAGTGCTTTAAAAAACTGGTGGAACGGGAACCAGGAGAGAAACCAACTTAGAACCAGAGTCAGAATAGGAACAAAACATTAAAATGAACAATGATTTCAAATTCACACCCCGTTCTGGCTCCGCTTCTGCCAAAGGACGAGTACAAAAACCAAAATTATTACCAACCTGTCGATATGACAAAAGGACTAGAACTAGAAGCGAAACAAGAACCAAACCTGGAATTAATCAACAATTCCAAGTTTGTCCCACACTCTGAGCCCAAATCCACCAAAGGATAAGGAAACTTACAACCTAAACAATGATATAGAGTAGAACCATATATCTAGATTTGAACCAAAATAAATATAAACCTTCAAAGACTGACTCAAACCCAATCCTGATTCTAATATTTAAGCACTTTAAAACTTAAAGTGATTCATACACATGCTAAAAGGACCCTGAAACCAAAGGTTTATGTCAAGATGATGTCATGACGACTTCAAACCAAGAATTAAACAAAGTTAAATTTAGAAGCCCTAAAATACGATATTGTAATAGTTGGCCATATAGAAACCCTAATCTGTACGACGCGTCGATTTCCCAAAAAGTAGGGAATCACAACCCTAGATCGAACCACAGAATTGACGTGAAATTAAATTAAAAGGATTAATAAGCTAATTTCAAACAATTTTAAAAGATCTAAATCCTTCCAAACCTAAACAATAACCAAACTAGGGTATGACAAAAACAAATGGCTACCAAACCTGAAAACGACAGGAAACAAATGACAAACAATCGAAAAAGGACAACAAAGAACAGGAAAACAAACCAACACAACAAAAAAAAACCCAAAGCAAGAAAGAAACAAAGAAAGACAAAGATTTGTAGAAGAAACCTTCCACAAACGCGCCAAAACAAACCGAAAGGAAAAAAACCTAAACAAAACCAAAAATCCTACCTTAAAGTGCACCACAAAAGGTTGAAATCCGATGAAGAATCGAACAAGAACGCACGCTCTCGACCCAAATCTGCAACTCAGACATTTCGTATAGGTCAAAGTCGCAAGAATAATTCTAAACATAGTTATGAGCAATAATATAAATTGCATTATGGTTTTAAAACTTGTTTCACGCATGAAAACATAGTGGCATTTAATGCCATTAATGTAGTTGGTCGGGCGGAGTCAAAACAATAAGTGCATATTCAACCAATTTTGGGGCTCAAAGTAGGGTGGACACGAACCCAAAATTGAACCAAGAAATAGAACTTTGAAAAGTTCCAAATCCTAATTCCATTCCGCTTCCGACCCCGCAACAGAGAAACAACACCACAAAGGACAATGGGAAGCGAAAGTGGACCAAGAATGAAACTTGGAACTTCAAGCAAGTTCAAAGTTCACTCTTACCTTGATCCCATGCCTGTGACAAAGAAACCAAAACAAGCGACAAAACCAAACGCAAGCGGGATCAAAACGAAAACTGAACCTGGGCAAGACCCAATGGAAGTGGAAGCGGAACGGAAACTGAGCCATTAACCTTTACCAAGTTCCAAGTTCAGGTTTCATCGCAAACCTGCCTCCGACAACAAATGAAGAAACAAGGAAAAATAAACAACAAAGAAAGATCAAAGGGGAGAAACTAACCCTATGATAAAAAACAAACACAATGCCAAGAAAAACAAGACAAGGCAGAACCAAAACCAGAACGTAAACCAAACCAGAACTTAGAGCAAGTTTCAAAGTTAAGTTTCATCTCGCACTCCGCCTCCGCTAGAACAACAAAGAAAAACCTAAGGAAGGAAAAAAAGCAACTCTGCAAGGCAAAACACAAACACCCAAAGCAAACCAAAAACAAGGGGGACCCATTTGAGTCAAAATGAAAATGGGGTGGTTATGCAAGGAATAACAATTGACCACTTGGATGGGAAAATGGTTTACCCATTTTCAAGATGCTGAAGAATTTAGTCACCTAGAACTTCTAGTTTATGGACATTATAATTCAAGTTAGATTAGTTCCAATAATCAAGGTTGAGCTAGAATCTCAAATGTAAACCAACACTTACTACTCTTGAATCTATGTGTGTGCTTCATGGTGCATCACCCTTTTAAAAATTTTTCCTCACCTTTTCAACAATTATGCACAAGATTTGAACTACATGAGTTGAATCCCTTTAACTGTTGTGCAATGATATCCTGGGCATTGCTCCGCTGCTAGTCAAGCATCCATAGCTCTGATGGAGATACCTCTAGTTCTCTCACAACATTTCTCTACTACCAGTCAAGCACCCATAGCCCTGGTAGAGATACTGTAATCGCCCATTTAATATTTAGTTTTATTTTCTAGATAGTTCTATTTTCTTTTAGAATCCTCTTGTAAAGTTCTTTCATTCAATTTCTCTCAATATGTTAGTTATCAAACAATCTGAATTGGGTTGAGAACTACTGTGGACCTCATAACAATATTTGGGGAATCGTATTTTTCACTCAAATCTTGAGACACAACCATTCTAAGACAAACATACTATCATAAAAGGAGATGTTTCTATTGATTTGTGATAAATTCAATTTTAGTTGATGAATATTTCTTACTAGTCACCTTGTTCTTAATAACTTTTCACAACTTTAATTGAAAATGGACATAAAACCTGAGTTTAGAACGAAATTATTCAATGAGAAAACTTGAAAATACCTAAACCAATTTCTCTCCTAGTAACCGTAACATGCTTTAGATAACAACCCCCTCATTCAAATGAAGAAAATGAAGGCCCCACAAGAAAAGAAAAAAGAACATAACCGAAGGAAAACAAAGAAAAGAAAAGAAATAAACAAACAATAAAATAAGCAAAAAAAAAGAAAAATAATTACATATATACAATTCATCAAAATTCCAGACCTTCACAACCCAAAATAGTGTTTGAGAAACTGACCATTGACGAGCAATGGAATAGGTTCTCCTGTTAAACTGTTCAAGCGAAAGGCGTTCTCTCCTCGGATCTTTGCAATTTGATAGGGACCCAACCAAATTTTATCAAACTTCTAATGATCACCCTTCTTTTCATTAGATTTATCCCATACCAACACAAGATCTGATATCCTAAAAGCTTTGAATTTGGCTCTTTTTTCAAACCAATGTTTGATGACAACCTGATGTTTAAAGGACTGCTACAAAGTAGCATCTCTCTACTCTTCTAATTTTAGCAAGCTAGCTAACCTCACTTCAATCCTATCATCACTAGAATAAAAATCTTGCATAAAATTTAGGATAGGTATTTGTAAGTGAATAGGAAAATGGGTTCTTGACCATACACTAGCTTAAAAGGTGAAGTATTCAAAGTAGCCTTGATCCTAGTCCTATCTTCCCATAAGGAAAATCTCAATTGGGTGTGCCAGTCTCTAGGATTACTCTCTAACAATTTCTTGATTACTTCCAAAAGGTTCTTATTGGTAGATTTTGTAACCCCATTTCCTTGCAGATAATAGTTTGAAGAATATTTTAAAACAATCTTATGATCATAAGCCCATGAAATAAATTCAGTAGAGGAAAAGGCAGGGCTATTATCACATACCAGTGTGAGGGGTACTCCAAACTTGGTTGTAATGCACTCAGTAAGAAACTTGATCACTACCTCTGTGGTACTATTCTTGCAAGGTATAGCCTTCGTCCATCATGTACAATATTCAGTGGTTGTCAATATGAATTTGTGCCTTGCAAAATTATTTGGGTTAATCACCCCAACAAAATCAAGTGTCGACTGGGAAAATGGCCTCACATCATAAATTGGTTGCAATGGCATGGCTGGATTGTGCTCCCTTGATGCAAAAATTTGAGATGTGTGACATGTCCTTACATGTTTATGGGAATCTCAAAATACATGTGGCCAATAGTATCCAAACCTGAGGATCTGATGTGCTAAATAATTTGCAGAACCATGACCAGTGCCATGCTTACCATGGAATTCAACAATAGCATGTTTTTCCTCTTGTTGATCTAGACAACGCAGATATATCCCTTCAAAATTATTTCTATACAATGATCCCCCTTTTAGCATATAATGAGAGCTTCTCATCCTCAATGATCTCCTTTGAGTTGCATTAATTCCATCTAGACACTTATTGTTGAGAATGAATCGAATAATATCAGCATACCAAGGATCATTCAAAAAGGACTGCGTTGTATACTATTGACAAGTAATGTTTTTTCCAACATCTGCCATTGCTTTAGATAAGCCTTGACCTCAAACAAGTTTCATAAGGTGAATCTCCAGATCAAACTCTTGCAAAATAGCCATCCATTTCCCCCTTCGCTCTCCCAGCTTGCTCTATATAAGTAAGGACTTCACATCAACATCAGGAACCACAACAATAACCTAAGTTCTAAGGATGTAATGCCTAAATTTCTTGACAACTCATACTAATGCAAAAGCCTATTTTTTAATAAGTGGATACCCGGCCTCAACATTCTTAAATGGAGAGCTCATGAAGGAAATTGTCCTTTCGTCTCCTTCCCCTTTTCGTTGTGTCAAGACAACTGCACATGAGTGTTTAGAAGCAAAAGAGTAAATCTAAAAAGGTTTCAAATAGTCAAGACTAGTGAGGACTGGTGCTTCTAAAATTGACTGCTTAATCTGATAAAAAGCATCCTTTGCTTCACTACTCCACTCTATTTTGGTATCCTTTTTCATCATTTCGTTCAAAGGTTTGACAATCTTTGCAAATCTTGTGATAAAATTCCTAATGAAGTTGATCTTTCCAAATAAAGATCTCATTTCCTTCTTACTCCTTGGCATGGTTAACTTCAAAATGGACTCCACTCAGTTTGGGTCAATAGATATCCCTCTTTCTAAAATTACATGTCCTAAAAGCTTCCCTTCAAAAACTCCAAAGACACATTTTTTTGGATTCAAAGAGACACCGTAACTGATGCACCTTTCAAGAAACTTAGCCAAATATGCAACATGATTTAGTCTATCCTTAGAAATACTGTCAAGTCATCCATATATATAATAATACATTTACCTAATAAGTCCTTGAATGCGACATCCATTGCACACTGAAAAGCTGCTCCAACATTTATTAAACCGAAAGACATCCTCCTATAGGAAAATGTTCCCCACTTGGTAGTGAAGGAGGTCTTCATCCTATCCTCATAATTAACAAGTACTTGATTGTATCCAAAATAACCATCCAAGAATGACATCATTTGAGACCCATTGACAATTTGCAGGACCTTGTCAAGAGAAGGGAGTGGATAGTTATATTTTTCTAAAGCTCTGTTAAGATTCCTAAAGTCCATGCATAATCTGATCTCCCCATTATTTTTACAAAAAAGAACCAAATTTGCAACCCATGTTGAATGTCACACAAGGAAAATTATCCTAGTAGATAACAACTTTTGCACTTCCTTAAAAATCAATGGTTCAATCAGAGCATTAACATGGCACTGCTTCTGTCGAAATGGCTTAGCTTCTAGATTTAGAGGAATGGTATGAGTAATCACATAAGTACCAAAAAATTTGAGGTCCTCATACCCCCAAGCAATTGCAACAATGTCTCTTTTCAACATTGCCAATATCTCTTCTCTGATTGCTATATTTTGATCAGCAACACTCTTATGTCGAGATTACAAAAACCCACCTACACTCATATGGAGAATCATCACTATACCTATATGGATCTTGAAAACACTTACACACCACTAAAAAAACTCCATCATGCAATTTTTACTTGATAGTTCAACACAAAAAAAGATGATGAATGCAATTTTTGTCACATAAATATTCATTTATCCTTGAATAGTGAAACACAACAAAAGATGGTGATGTCCTAATTGAAGTCCCATAAGGGTATCCTTTATTTGCTACACATATTGGGACAAAGTCCTTGTGAAGTTGAAGGGTGGTTATTGATTGATAATTGGATATCGGAGGTTGTGAGGATGACATGTGTTGGTATTGATAAGAGGGAGAAATGGGATTAGAAGATTGAAGGTGTTGATTGGTATATGAGATGGAACTAGAAGTTTGGAGATGATATGATGGGTTAAATGGGATAGATGTTGAGATATGAGGAGAAGGGATATAATTTTGAATAGCATAATGGTATAATGGTTGGGAATCTTGGGAGGCCATAATTTTATTTCATGCTTGGTACCTTTTGATAGGCATCCAAGAGAGAGAGAGACCTAGAAATGATGAAATGGAATGAGGATGATTCAGGATGATTGGGTAGACATTGGATTTGAGATGATGGATGTAAAGGGGATAATTATATAATGGATTGAATGGGATAATGATAAAATGGGTGGGAAAGGGGATAATGATGAAAAGGGAGATACGAGACCAATATTGTCTCAAGCTAAACTAGATCATTGATTGGTGATAATGTGGTCTTCTTAGACTAGACTTTTATAATCATCTAGGCAAGGCTTTGAGCTTCTCACTCAAGCTTGGATAATCACTTAGAAAAGGCTTGAATATGCTTACTTAGGATTGGATAATCACCAAAGCAAGGATTTGATGGGAATTTTGATAACAAGGATTTAATGATGGTTGTGATGACTAGCATATGATAATGGATGAAAATGCTAAAATGATGGAAGTATGATATATTTTGGATGGATATGATGGAAATGGTTGATGTTTCAAGTGAAATGATGGTTGATGAAGGGTCTCCCAAGTCGGCTTTAGGGATGCAAAGGTCAAGTTTGCAAATTGAGGTCTCAAGATGGTCAAATGGTGAAACCATAAATATGCATATAATCTACCCAATATTCATTGTATATGTGTAAAAATGCAACAACAAAAAAAAGACAAACTTTAAGTTTAAGAGGGGTAGTAAGTCCTTCCTATGCCATATGAAATTTGGAACCAAAAAATAAGTAAAGTCAAAATATAGAAATGAAAGGTCTAACTATCAACTAAAATACATTAATATCAATAAAATGACTTTACAAATTCAATGTGCATACTTACAAATTAATCCAACAAACAATTTGGTTGTGCTCTACTCTTTATTATTTCAAGTATTGTCTCATGGTCAAACTCATGCACCATCCACAAGGTCTTGTTCAAAGTTAAACCCCGATATTGTATCAAATGAACATTGGATGCCACAAAAAATTTTGAGTAATGAAGAATCTTCTGATGCATGTCAAAGTCTTGAAACAACCAAACATTAACACTCTTATGTGGGTACCTTCTAAGCCATGTTCCAATAACACCACCGAGCCTGTAAGGTATTCAATTTTTACTCCATCTGTAACAGGGCCCTCCAATTTCTTTTTGGACTCAACACAATGACACAAGTAATAATTTTTCCCCTCTTCATTTTCTTCATCTGTAATAATTGCATAAACATTCCCTGCATTGATATTTGCAACAAATTAGATGAAATTATTCAACATTACAAAAACACTACAAAGTAAGATAACATTAGGAATTTCAAAAACTATTCAAGTAGATATATTACCTGGTTGAAGTGATCTAATATGTGGTCAAAGTCAACCAATGATTCCATCTGTGTCAGTTCCAATGTTTTTGGGGGCCGATATGTGTCAAGTGGGCTAAGAAAACTTAACCACCATTCATCAACCCACTCCTTTGACTCGCACTCATTCCATGCTTGAATTGTACATGAAGAAAAAAATCATGCGATCTTCCGCATATGGATACTCCATGAACCTACATTTAAGCTTTTGAAAGAGTATAGATCACTTAATCCTATTAGTGTATAGCAATCCTCATATTGTGCAATGCTAGTATCATCTATCAACCAAAAAAATTTATGAACTGAAGAATTACCTTCCTTACCTGAACCCATAGAAGCATTACACCACTCAACAATTAATTTTGAATTTTTCAACTTTGCATTGTCTTTATAATTTAACTCTTCTTGTGTGATACATGCTATTGCACCATCATGCTCCAAATTTCCATGCCTGATCTCACAAAAGTTCCACATATGCTGAACACCTATAATATTATGCATCCTGCTCAACCAATAGAACATCTACAAGTTCTTGAATTGTGATGCACGGTTACCTGACCATATGATGTGCTGAATAAATGATATGCCCCTTCTATCCAAATCACTATAGAACACTTGAAAGCAACCTTGCATGAACTCTATAGAATGTGTGTGATCATCACTAATATAAAACTAATACACCCTTATTATCTTTATGTCATCCTCTGTACTATCATTGGTATGAATGAATGCTATGTGCAGAAATGTAGAAACGTATGTGGAGTTGTAATATTGTGATTTCACCTCATGATGTGGCTATAGATTGTAGTTTTCTTCAAAGTCAATGACTAAAACAATGCTACCAAGTGAAAATGTGTCTTTGCATAACTTGAATTGAAAATCCAACCATCAAGCTTTATGGGTGTGCCTTACATACTCATACACTATACTGTCACAAAATGTAGACATAAACTGATACACTTGAATCTTTTAAATAACCAAATCACACATTTTTTTTCTTTACCATCTTTTGTATTGTAGGCCACTATTTTATACTTTTCTTTACATGTGTGCTTTCCATATGTTCACATATTGGCATATGTCGCAAGCCACCATAATGCTGACATGTGCCATCCAAGCATAATTTCCTATAGAATATTTGGCCTTCCTCTCTTTCACAAAAAAATGTTGATATGAAGTCTCTTGAAGATGCAAGTGGGGCACGCATTCCACAATGTTGCAAAACACTTTTAACTTATGAAAATCTAAACATATAGATTGATAAACATCAAAATGGTTAGAAAAGTCAATATGTACTCTACAACAAAAATTAGTGTATGTTTGATTTATTTTGACATAGAAAACTTTTAGCATTTCAAAATATCTTTGACAAATTTTAATTTGAGAATACATCTCTAGAAATTTATAAAAAAATGTTTGAGTCATATCTAACAAATGTTTTGGATGTGGCTCACAATTTCGACTACTAATTCTCCTTCTTACCACATCCCTTTGATTTGGAGATGCCTTTGTGTAATTCTTCCAAAAGTCTTCAATTAGTGATCTCAATGCATCAACAATTGGTTTATCTTTTCGTGTTAGTCTCCTTGAGAATTCCCATAATTCATTGTCATCAGTGTCCTTGATTCTTTGGCACCTTCCAACAACTCTTGATAATTTTTTTCTATTAATTCTCAATGCTTGACTTGTCTTTCTAATGAGATGATCTTTCTTCGTTTGGTTACTTATTGTTTTCTATGTAATGACACATCATGTGACATTACTATCTTTTGTGTGTGAGGTGTTACCCACACTCTCATAAGCACTCATTAGATTTTTCACAATGTATTTTTCACTTGAAGCCTCTAATGTTCTCAACCCAAGGATCTTCATGATGGACCTCAACTTTATACTTCACATTATTTCAACAAATATTTGACATATTTTGGTCCTATTTAATTTCTCAAAGAACACTCTCCAAATCTTATTAGCATATCTTCTACAAGTGCGCCTTGGAATGTTATCTTCCATTGGATGCAAAATATTAGCATCAATATCAATCAAATACTTGGGCTTTATACACAAAATTCTAGGTGTTCTCAAAGGTAAATTTTGCTCAACATTAGGAATTTCATCAATATTTAAATGAGATTAGATAAATAGCATACCTTCGATCAAAGATGGAATTTATGGTGTACCTTGAAGTTGAGATGGGAAAGATGGCATACCTCCTTCTTCACATGTGAGTGATGATGTAATTTAAACTAAATATGTAGTAGATAGTGTCCCTCCATTTTGACTTGTGGTAGAGGATGTGTCTCCAACTACGGTATTCAAATTTCTCATAGCATGAAGTTTTTGCATTCGTTCCCTTTGTGCCACCAATAGGTATATCTCTCGTTGATGGTTGATGTTCCTCTTCAATTGGCATGTCTTCAACTATCATGTCCAATTTCCTCTTCTCACAAATTTCCCTCACATTTTTTGCTTTCTTAGCTTCTTTCTCTTCCTATGTTGGTTTAATTCATGATCATTTCCTCAGAATGAGGAAGAATTTTATCTATAGCATGAAAAGAGATAAATATTAGTTCTACAATAGTATATAGAGTAAATAAATAACTTACACAAATCTGAAATTTGTCATGAAATTATAATACACACAATATATGATAGTCCAAAAGAGGCATGAGAAGGGGTAGCAAAGGGCATGAAGAGGGTAGAAAAAAAGTGCAACAAAATCCATTCAACTCAATGACACATGTATCATTATAAAATTCGAACAAATCCATACAAATAAATGAAATATATGTCATTCAACCCTTCATACAAAATCCATACAATCATCATGTAGAATAGTAAATGTCTCTCAACCATGATCAATAAACAAGTGCACTAAGAACACATGGTAGGAGTTTGATGCAACCTTGAAAAAAAACCCATAAAATTTCTATGACATATACAATATCATTAGAAACTAAAATAAAACCTATACAACTCAATGACCTATACAATGTTAAAACTTAAAATAATACTAATACAATCAAAACACATTATCATAAATATTGTTAAGCATGATGCATGGTTAAGCACACTAGACACATAATATAGGATTTTTATGCACTTTAATCATGATGGAAGCTTTACTCAAAAAACATGAAAATCAAAGGATACTATGTCATTCAACCTTATACACACTATATATGACATCAAATTTAATCCATTACACACTAGAGTTGATGTCACTCAACCATAGTGAATGTGCAAGCACACAAAGCATGACATAATAGTTTCATGTATATTAGCAATATAAGTAATGTCATTATTCCCAATGCATAAGTGCACTAGGACACACCATAAGACTAAATAGCATGAATGGTATTTGATGATTGACATAAAATCCTTATAATCAATTGCACATAGTTAATGTCATCAATCCTAATACATAAGAACACTAGGCACATTGTGCAACCTTCGTGGCATATTTCCTTTCATCTCTAGCAACCAAAATTGCTAGATATTCACCATATCATACCTTAACTAGCATTTTCATTTGGAATCTATCATATAAAGTGAATTTTTCTAGTTTGGGGTGAAGTTGAAGTTGTTTCCCAGCCATGGAGGATTTGACAAGTTTGTAGCGATTACTTTAGAGAGTGTAAAGAAGATGAAGGAAATGTTGCAATAAAGGGAGCCATCAAGGAAGTTAAAAAGTTTTTTTTGTAGTATTTGTGGATATATACTCAATTCAATCTGTGATACTGAAACTCCATAAATACATACCTTCTATTAGTTATAGAGAAGAATATCATGACAATATATCCTACTACAATGAGTTTAGCGGAGGAAATAGTAGAGGAAGAGATTAAGGTTAGAGAAGGGAAGAAATGAAGAAACTATGTGGATATTGCAGAAATGTAAACAATCATTTATTTGGTTTCCCAAGAGTTTCATGATACTATAAGAGCATCCAAACCACTACAAAGAGTGAAGAATTGTCTAGGTTAAAATGTGCCAAGAGGGGCTGTGGTTATAATGAGAATTTTCAAAGGAACCCCTCTCTCTCCCTCACTATCTCTCCCCCCTCTCTCCCACCCTCTCTAATTGTCTCTATCTCCCCTCTCCCTCTTTCTATGTACCTCTCACTCAATCACTCCCTACCACCATCTCTCTCTCTACCTCTATCTATATATCTCACCCTCACTATATCTCCCTCCCTCTCTCCCTCCCTCTCTAATTCTCTCTATCTCCCCTTTCCCTCTTTCTACTGTACCTCTCACTAAATCACTCCCTACCTCTCTCTCTCACTCTCTCTCTCTCTCTCTCTCTCTCTCTCTCTCTCTCTCTCCCTCTCCCTCCTTAAACCTAAACCCCAACCCCTAATCCCTCAACCCTCAACCTCCTCAACCTTAACCCTAAACCCTCAACCCTGAACCCTAATCCCTCCTTATACCCTCAACCCTTAAAACCTCAACCCTCAACCCTTAAACACTCAACCTTCAACCCTCTACCTAATACCTAAACCCTCAACCCTATAACCTCAACCCTTAAACCCTTAAAGCCTCAACTCTCAACCCTCAACCCTTAAACCCTCAACCCTCAACCCTAGACCCTCAACCCTATACCCTCAACCCTATACCCTCAACCCTTAAACCCTTAAACCCTAAACCCTCAACCCTCAACCCTTAATCCCTCAACCCTAAACCCTCAATCCTCAACCCTTAATCCATCAACCCTAATCCCTCAACCCCAATCCCTCAACCCTCAACCCTTAAACCCTTAATACCTCAACCCTTAAACCATTGAAACCTCTACCCTATACATTAAACCCTCAACCCTCAATTCTCGACCCTCTTACCTATACATTTGATTCTCAACCCTAAAAATCCCTTAAACCCTCAACCCTCATCCCTCAACCCTCATACCTTAATATTTAAACCCTTAAATCCTAAACCCTTAGCCCTTTAACCCTTAAAACATTAATCCCTCAACCCTCTACCCTATACATTAAATCATCAACCCTCAATTATAAACCCTCTACCCTATACATTGGACCTTCAACCCTAATCCCTCAACCCTATACCCTCAACCCTTAAACCCTCAACCCTAATCCCCCACCCCTATACCTTAAACACTTAATACATTAATACATCAACCCTCAACCCTCAACCCTCTACCCTATACATTAACCCTTAACCCTCAATTCTCAACCCTCTACCCTATACATTGGACCCTAAACCCTTAAATATTCTACCCTATACATTAGACACTCAACCCTAATACCTCAACCCTATATGTTAAATCCTCAACCCTTAAACCCTCAACTCTCAATACTCAACCCTAACCCCTCTACCCTATACATTAAACCCTTAACCCTAATGTATCAACCTTATACTAAACCCTTAATACATTAATCCCTCAACCCTCTACCCTATACATTAAACCCTCAACCCTTAAACCCTAAACCCTTAAACCCTCTACCCTATACATTAGACACTCAACCCTAATCTCTCAAAATCCTTAACCCTCAAATATCACCCCTCTACCCTATACATTAAATTGTTAACCCTAATACATCAACCTTATACCTTAAACTCTAATCTCGTAACCCTCAACACTTAAACCCTAATCCCTTAAACCATAAATCCTTAAACCCTCAACCCTTAAACCCTAATCCCTTAACCCTCAACCCTAAACCCTATCCCTAAAGCCTCAACCCTCAACCCTTAAACCTTAAACCCTAAACCCTATACCTAAACCCTAAACCCTTGAAACTATACCTTAAA
This sequence comes from Sequoia sempervirens, assembly GCA_007258455.2. Classification (NCBI taxonomy): domain Eukaryota; kingdom Viridiplantae; phylum Streptophyta; class Pinopsida; order Cupressales; family Cupressaceae; genus Sequoia; species Sequoia sempervirens. The sequence continues at coordinate 61,819 of VDFB02252041.1, read as the reverse complement.
CCATAAATACCTCAACATTCAACCCTTAAACCCTAATCCCTCAACCTTTAAACACTAATCCCTCAACCCTTAAACCCTAAAACCTCAACCCCTAATACCTCAACCCTTAAACCCTCAAACCTTAAACCCTCAACCCTTAAAGCATTATCCCTTAAACCATCAACCCTTAAACCCTCAACCCTAAACCCTAAACCCTACAGCCTACAACCACAACCCTCAACCCTATACTTAAGCCCTAATCCATCAACCAAATATCTTAAACCCTAATGGACCTATACCCTATACAATTAACCTTGGATACTCAACCTTGAACATTATCCCTTAACCCTCAAACCTCTACCCTATACCCTATACCCTCAACCCTATACTTATTCCCTAAACCCTCAATCCTCATCCATATGTGTTATACCCTATATCTTAGACACTCAAACTTGAACATTATCCCTCAACTATAAACTCTCAACCCTCAACCCTATACCCTCAACCATATACTTAAGCCCTAATCCCTCAATCCTCAACCCTATACTGAAAACCTAAACCATATGTACTCTCAACCCAAGTCACCCTATTCCTTATACCCTCAATCCATATCGTAAACCCTAAACCCAATATCCTAAACCCTAATCCCTATACCTTACACACTTAATATTATACACTCAACAAGCTGAATATTATCCCTCAACTATAACCCTCAACCCTCTACCTTGTACGCTCAACCTATTACTTAAGCCCTAATCCATCTACCCTCAACCCTATACCTTAAAACCTAAACCCAAAAACCTCAACCCTCATCCCTATAACCTATACCCTCACCCTTATATACCCTAAACCCAAAACTCTTACATACATACAAGCATACATACAAGCATACATAAATACATAAATACATACATACATATATACATACATACATACATACATACATACAAGCATACATACATACATACATACATACATACATACATACATACATACAAGCATACATACATACATACATACATACATACATACATACATACATACATACATACATACATACATACATACATACAAATATACAGGCATACATACATGCGAACATACATACATACAAATATACAGGCATACATACATGTGAACATACCTACATACAGGCATAGATATATGCATACATACAAATATATATTTACAAACATACATATATCAAACATACTTAACAAACTTGCACAAAAAAAATTCCAAGCGAGACATAACGCAAGTGTGTTATAACATGCATGCATTATGTCAAGCTTGAGAAACATGCAACAACACTTTGCAAAAAAACAAAAAAAAAAACAAAAACAAAACATAATGCGAGTGCATTATAATGCACTTGTGTTATATCTTGCTTTGGGAATCCCCAAGCCTTAGGCTTGGGATTTTCTTTGGATTTCCAACCTAGAGGCTTGGAGTGCCTTTGCAATGTCCAAAGACATGTTTTTGCAGATTCTACAAGATTTCACATAATCTCATTCATGTTAGCCATCAAGTTTGCACGTGTTTCAAGGTAGAGTAAATTGAACACCTGGGTAATGCTAGGCTCTCTTTTAGCTATTTAATGATGTAATTTTTTTCACATTTTGACAATGTTAAGCTTTCATCTTTAATTTCTTTTGTTTATGTGTCTATTTTTTTGTCAAAAACTAGTGTTTGGTATTTTTTACTTTATTTTTTAACCGTTCATTGAAATTTCAAATAAATTACACTTTTATAAACTAGACCCCATTCTACACATATTTAAAAAAAATATTTTCAATTAGTTTTCAAAAATTATAGGGGTAGCACAACCAAAATTCTATTTTTTTGGATGTGTCCACTTTGAAAATTAGTAAAATATCAAATATTCATTAAAAAATTATAAAAAAAAGGGTATAAACTACATGTTAGTTCATTTATTGCCGAAGTGATTTTATAAATACCAAAAAAAATTAACCTTTTGAGGAAGCCACAAAAGACGCTATGTTATGTTTTTTTGAAAAAAACAACACCAAATTTTGTGGCTCCCTTTTTTGAACCCCTTAATCTTTACCATTTTGAAAAAGAATTAGTAGTTTAGAAAGTAGATTTGGAGCACTACGAGCATTGTTTTTGTTGCATCTTAAAATTTTGAGTGTAACTATCCTCAAATTCTAATCCAAGGTCAATATTTCTTGATTTCAAAAAAAAAGTGGCCACTTAAGACCCCTTTTTGGTCCCCATCTATCTGCACTTACCCATACTATGAACCTCTTGATAAAAAAAGCAACCAAGATCATAGTAAAGATGAGAAAGAATACTACGACCCCAAGCATATATAGTCTGATGTTCCTCCATATCATGAGTAGTGTGAATGAGGCCTCCATAGAGGTGTGGGCCTTGTCCATCAGGTACAAGTGCTAGTGCAATGGTAACACACATAATCTATCAAAGCAACGAAGAGTTCAATGGAATCCAGTATAGTTCAATGTGAGCCCCAATATCCTCAAGTGCAACAAGGCGGGTTGTACAGTATTGAATGTCAAACCTCATTTGTCGACGTGTGTGATCCTCCTCTAAGTGGATGATCTCACCCTAGATGGGTATTCTAAGAATTCAATGTGCATCCTCCAAAGTCACTATCATCTCCCCTATCAAGAGATGAAAGGTGATATTATTTTGGTCCCATCTCTCTACTAGCACCATCATCATTGCATCATGATACCTCATGAGTGGGATGTGATATACCCAAAATAGACCAGTAGCGTGAAGTGTCTCCTCTTCCTTAGTCAGCAAGATAATCTGCTCGCAGAGGAAAGAGAAAAGGTGTCCTCCTAATCAATTGCAAGCACATGGTGGAATCTAAAAGAAAAAAATGAAATCATCAGTAATATCACAAAAACAGTCAACCAAATAGTTAAAAGAAAATCAAAACTACCCTTGGACATTTTTCCTAAAATGGGATAAGGTCACCCTTTTTTGGATGGGGAGTCTAGGACAGGATCACCATTTTGGGACAAGGTCCTCATGATGTTTGAAAAAAAGGCATAAACAGTGAAAACTGTACATGAAAATCCCAAGGAGAAGGAAAAAAGAACTCACCTCTAGCGAGATGTGGTCATCTGCAATCTTGGATTGTAGAACCTGTAATCTCGAGGGCTCATAGGGTCATCAACTCAACATCTTCACTCCTCTGCAATAAGGTAAACTTCAAATGGTAAATGTCAAAATGATAGTCAAAATGTGATTTTGCACGAACATATAGTAAAGTTTCTTAATAGTATATTTCACTTAAATCACTATAATGGGGGCTAGAGAACTCTGTTTTCAATGTCATTTGTTGCATTGGATATGTAGTTTTGTTCCTGATCTCATCCAATGTTTATTGATAGATGGTGTTGTGATCTCATAACCCTATCGTAAGCATTTTGATCAACAAAAACCCTAGAAATTTGGTGAGGTTATATTGCTACCTTGATTCCTCCTCCATAAAGCAAGTGAAATCAAGGGGCATACATTTACCCTTGAATTTGATTCTCTATATAAGTTTGAAATATTTTAACATGGTTTTGAATAGCTAATGAATCAGTTTTGCAGGATGTAGTTCCTCACATTGTGGTTTTGTAGATAACTACAATGGGGGATTCATTCTCCCTATTCACAAATGAATTAAAATATCCATATGAGTATCCTTTTTATGAAGTGATTTACTTTCAAATACTTTAGCTTGCATATGCATGTAGCGTCATACGATCGCTGAAGTGGGGGTTAAATGTAGTGTAGGAAATTTTACTCCCTTGTAGGTGATAGTACAATTTCACACTTAGTTTGGACCTATTTTAGTGACCTTACATTTATGCATTTTCACCCTTCCTAAATAGGCCCTAATTCTCTTTACTATGCATCTCAAGGCCTATTTTTATCATTTTTTGACACTAAAACATGCATTGAATAAATGCATTCAAATATAAATCTACCTTGGATCATGTGTGTCTTGGAATTTTAGGCCAGGACACATTCCCCCAAAGGCGAATGGGTCCCCTTTAAGTGACAGGACCCATTTTTAAATATATTTTTGGTAGTATTTTATTGATTCAAATTCAATATGAAATTGTCAGCTATCGGGATATAATATTCAGGAAATTAGAGAAGCCTATAAAACCTAAGAATTTCATCAATTCAAAACTAGAACATAAGAAAAGAGTATTCAAGCAAGCAAAGTTGAAGCCTTGGAGCAAGATTGATTGTAATTGCGGGTCTTTAAGTCCATTTTCAGATTTTGTCATATGATTGAAGGTTGATGCCAATAGGACATGATGGATTCTATGTGTGGGAGATGCATTTGGCCATTTCCTTTAACCTAATGACTTGTTTCCTAGTGATCTCATCCTTAAGCTTCATTCTAATAGAAACCTACAACAAGGTATCATTGTACTTCAGATTTATTTGGGGTATTTTGACCTCTCCCTAAGTGAATCTTGTCATTGTTATATATAGGAATCATACTCTAACACACTTGAGTAGGGTTTTTTTGCATGTTAGCTCATAACAACCTTAGATGCACTTAAGATTAGGGATCAAATATTTTATTTTATCATATCATTGTCATTTATCAAGGTTTAATTACCAAACTTGGGGTTTGACCAAGGGAAACCCCCATACAAACAAACAAACATTTTTTGTTTGCAAATTTATTGTAGGTGGGTGAAGCCACATAAGTGGTTTACAATTTGGAGGAAGGAAAATTGCATTTTGGGTGCTTCCTCTAAATAAGGGGGTTTTCTTGAACTTGTAGGTTCGAACGAACCCTCTAAATCCTTTGATTGAACCATATGGTTTGAGCGAACCACCAGTTCGATCGAACCATATGGTTTGAGTGAACCACCAGTTTGATCGAACCCCAAAAAAGTCAATGGAAAAATAATAGAAAAATTGGTTCGAGTGAAAGGATGTTAACTTGAACCCCTTGAATTAGGGATTTTTAAAGAAAACGACTTTTGAACCGACAGTCATTTTCATCCATGTGAAGTGGAAAATGAACCTGGAGCACATATGAAAAGCGACAAATAGAGCACATGTGAAAAGCGGTGAACATAGCACATGTGAAAAGTGGCGAACATAGCACATGTGAAAAGTGGCGAACATAGCACATGTGAAAAGTGGTGAACTCCTGAGTGAACGGGTGTTCAACTCACCACCTTCGACCTCCACAGTGCACAAGTTGGTAAAATATGCTTCCCCATTTCACATACTGGCTGTAATTTTTTCATTGAATTGCATTTGTTTGAAAGTTTAAACCCTAAATAATAAATCAAATCCATTTTGTGTGTATCTTTTAATCATAGCATTCCATGAGACCAAATTTTGTTTTTCAACTTTGGCCATTTTGTGTTTCATTTTCCTTGTCAATGCTTCCACATTTGGCTGTGCATATAATCTGTTCCAAAGCTCCCATTTTGGTGCAGCAGGCAGGGTGAAGGTTGTGGAATTTGGCTTTACAGCTGCCAATTGCATTTGCTTGAAATTTTCTAAAGCCTTTTCAACAAAACCATTTGGTGCATATCTTAGAATCATAGCATTCCATAAAACCCCATTTTTTGAATATCCTGCACTTGGGAATTCCATGAGAACAAATTTCTTGGTGGCCCCTAAGACATTTCTCCATTTATTATGCCCATAATCATTAATTTAGTGGAAATCCCTCTCAAGAACAAATTCAGATATTGCCCATAATGCATTAAAATTAGTTGGAAAATTGGAATTAATTTTGTACAGTCCTAGTAATACATTTGTTACAAACAAAATTGTTTTCTTACATTCTCTAACTTCATTTATAGACAATAACATGAAACCCTAGAGAAAATGGGAGAGTTAGTTACAAACTTTCATGTATATAGATCAAAATGCCTACAAAATTTTATCATGAAAACAAAATAGGGGATTGAATAATTTGAATGAACTCAGATAGTGTAGATTTTGCTATGATGTAGTACATACTATAAACTAGTCACTAAACAAAAACACCCAAACCAAAACAAAGTTATCAACATTGTTCTTCTATGCCTCCACATTTTGATCATTCAACATTTCCAGCTGAACTGTATAACTGTATATATACATGTACATTTTGGTGTTTGTATTCTATTCACCTCACCATTTAGAGTTGATATCTAAAACATAAGAGATGTTTAAGGATGTACTTTTAGAAATTTACCAAGTGCTCGATCATTCTCCTTTGATCAAACTGCTCTTCCAATTTAAAAATTTTAAGATAATAATTGAAGGCACACCAAATAATCATATAATATGCACAATTAACTTAGATTTTAAGATCATGTTGATGATATAATTATATGATTATACAATGTATAAAATAACTCTCAAACTATATCTTAGATTCTAAATCATCACAATGTTCAATAAAATTTATCATTTATATATTACTCAAATATATAATCAACATAATTGAAAGTCAAGTCAATAAAATAACATTTAACACACAAGAAGTTGACTTAAATCTAATTTAAATTTTGAAAGACTAATTTTATTAGAAGACTCCTTTAGAATTTTTTCCATATAGTTAAGGGTCATCAATGTGGGTATATTATGATCTAGTGAGATATTGTCTAGTCCTAAGATTTCATTTTCAATTTAAAAACAAAGCTAATATTTGAGGCTTCAACTAAGGATAATTATAATCTCTTGGTATTTGATATAGTCTTCTCCATCTTGTTCAACTTCCAAGCAATTTCCTACGCCCATTAGATTCCTTTCAGGAACAACAAAATGAGAAGACTTTTAATATATTTTGGTGCACATTTTGGTGGGGGTTATTTTTATATTAAAAAGGTCATATACCTATGTCCCAATGTCAAATTGTAGAGTTTTTCTTAGAGTTAGGTTACTTAAATTGTTCTTATATTAATAATTAAATTACTTTCTTGATTTGCTTAAAACCTATAAAATGTTATGCTATCATTGTTTAAGGATTTTGAATGGTTATCGGTTTTGGAGTCTTAGTTTTAAATAAATAAATTAATTAGATTTACTATCATATTTATAAGTTGTCTTTTCTTATTATATTTTTTTTAACATATATAAAATGTATGGTTGGATTAGTGAGACGTTTATAACAAGTATACAATATGAAGTCAAGTTATTAGATTGATTTTTAATAAATTAGGAATAATGATTAAATTTATAGTTTTATACAATCTATAAGTATAAATAGTTTGATGGTAGAAACTTTATACATATAAAAATATGATAAATGTGTGATTATTTTGTTTTCCAATCTATAAATTTTTGATGTGCTTGGCTATATAATTGAGATGATTCACTCATAACAATGATAAAAATTTAGTACATCAAAGAAATATTTCTAAGACATTGCTACCATTCTACATAACTCTCATGGAAATAAAAATATTATTTTATTTTAACTAAATATTGTGTGTACTCTATCTTGAATTACTAATTAATTTTGAATTATATACTTATAATTTAAAATAAAAGCATCCTTTCTAACATAGAATAGATAGGTTAATTAATGAAATAAAATATGTTTTTATATTAAGAAAAAAATACAAATATGGAACTCATATGAGAAATTGACTAAGACAACTCTGTGTGAGAATTAAGATGGGAATAATATATGCCTTCTTTCAAGAATTAACATTAGATTAATGAGTTTGGCTCACATTGTATAATCACACTAGAAACCAACAATGGAAGATTGAGTCTCAACTAAGAATTCCACCTTATAAATCACATTCATACTAGAAGCCAACAACTAAAGACCAAATTTCATAAATAGAGTTCATGTGTTATATATCATGCCTTTGAGGGGTCCACAAGTACCATGAGCCTTTTGAAATCCTTCTCCATCTAAATGCATCCATTCCAAGACCATTGGGAGGTGGGTATCCCAAGTTCCTTAATTTCTTGTAGGAATTTAATCAAGAGTAGGACATTGTGACTTTGGCATGTAAGATAAGGTAAACCCATAAAATTCATGAAATGGAATATTTGGAATAGGTGTGTAGACCATTTGTAACTAAATTCAAGTGTTAAATTAATGGAAAAAGATAAATATTAAGAACTAAAAGAAGGATCCAAACCATAAAGGAAAATAAAATATTAACTTAAAACCTCAATGTCAAAACAAGAGTTGAGATAAAATTAGACAAAATGTTAGTAGGAGGAATGATCAAAAAATTTGAAGATACCCATGGTAGATGAGACCAAACAAAGAAATCACATTTTCTTCATCTATGATACCTAATATTCCATACAAATGATCTTATTGGGTGAAATATGGGTTTTCAATATAATGTGACAAGAATATCACCTTAGTAGTTTTTGACATCTTTATTCTTGTCGTAAGTCACAAATTCACAAAATCACAAAATTTCTCAAAAAGTTGATAATTTAGGTAATTGATAGTTGATTTGAGATGTGACCTCATTATATTCACTAAAACTTAAATTATGTGATCAATTAATCATTCAATTAGGTGAAAGTGAAGGGTATTAATGTTTATTCAATTTTCAATTTTTAAAAGTTTAGTATTTTGATTAATCACTAATTCAATTTATATTGGTGGAAGATTTGAGGTAATAGAAAAAATATGTACAAAGATTAAATCTTCATTTTCTCCTATTCTTTCATTATTTCTTTCTTTTTGTACTAGGGTTAAATCTTCATCTAGGTTTGTTGTGTACTTATAAGAAACCTTTATTCCTTAGTATCATGTTCTTGTACATTGTATGGTAACTTTCATGATAAATATTATGTGCATGTCCCTTCCTCCTATCAAATTTTCTTTATGGATATGAAGAAGTTTATTTCTAATTTTTTGGTTTCCTCATCAAAATATTGCTTCAATAATTTAGAAATTATATTTACAAGCTTATCATCTCTCTCATTTTCTTCTCTTATTTGTACCTTAACTTATTCTCTATGATCTATCTTTGTTTATTTGATAATTCTTTTACTACTTGTGCCTAAGACTTGGCTTGTCAATTTGATCTTCTGTCTAATTGTATTTTTCCTCCATGTTTTGATTATAGGATAGATCTCTTTTATTTATAGTGAATACCTTCCTTCTAGAATATTTAATTTAATTTCCTCTACTATTTTAAGTGGTCAAGATCTTATTTTATCATGATCAACTCATGGAGCCCATTTTCCACAAGATTTTGCAAGTTATTTACTTTCTCATTAATTATTTTAATCTCTTAATAGTTTCTAGTTGGATTTTTTAATTTCATTCATCTTTTATTCCTCATGTTATCCCTTTGATTTTATAGCTTCAAGCTTCTTTTTTGTAACCATTAGTTCATTTATACATAGTCTTGGTGGCCAAAATAGTGGCGTTGACATGGGGCTATAAAGTTCTTGATTTCTTGGATTTCTTCCTCACTTTATCTTTTGTTTTCTTAGAATGTTTCATCCTTATTATTATTGATATATTATTTACCATCCATCCTTATTTTCCATTATTTTGGTCCTCCAAAGCCAATCCAAGATTCTTGTATGCATTCTCACTCTCTTGTTAGATTCAAAGGGTGACTGGGAGATTTTTTCATTTTTCTTTATCTTTGCTTCATCTTGAAGAAATGTACTCAAATTTTCCTTTCCCTTTAATTTTCGATGTGTTTTTTTCCCTACCTATGTTTGTTTCATTTTGGTAGTGGCTATGAGGTGTTATGAGCTATTCTTAGTAAAATAGCTACTTTTTTATTCATTGTTTTCTTAAATTTCTAATTTTTCCTATGCCTTAAAAATCATTTGATATTAAATTCTTACAGTCATATAACTATAACTAATACACTTTCACTTTCTTTTGATGAGAATTTATTTCAATCCACTATTGACATTCCTTTTATAATTATATCATCCCTCAAACACGTTTCCTCTTTATAAAATTTTATGTTAAATTATTTCATAAATAATTTCTTAATCTACACCATTATTTAACATATAATTTCCAATTATTAAATCATTCATGCTATAAGTCCCTTGATTTGAAAAGAAACGTGTTGTCTTGTTTCCTTCATGGAAGCAACATACTTAGAGAATAATTTTGGTGAATCAAGGATTTCGCATGCCTCATATAGTATATGATGTTTTTCTTCTAATTGATCAATTATCATTTCATGATGCTAAATATAGTTTCCATTGAATATCCTTCAATAATGACTAAATTTATTTTACATGACCACCAATGTTAAGTAATGATGCTTTCCCTTTATTACTAGTTCTAGGAAATAAATCTTAGATGCAACCTTTATCAAGATTTTTTAAGTCTTTAATGACACATTTTGTACTAGAGTGCCCTAGGTTTCCACTCAAAGAATCATCAAAATTAAACTTTCACCTAGTTTCTTATGGAGGAATCCATCTAATATGCTCTCTATAAGGGTGATATTTGAACCTAAGAATTATAAATTGATAAATATATTAAATTAAATAAGTAAAATGTTTAGAATTTTTTTTTTTAAAAGCGAAAATGTTTTGATTATGAAAAACTATGATAGATGTTGAATGTTTTTTTGTTAATGGTATGAAAATATTATTGATGATTAGATGAATTATTTGAACCACTGAATGCTCTATTTGTCATCCCAAGTAGCATTCAAATTACTAGTGATATTATCTTGCATATACAAATCTAATCTAAGATGCCTATTTTATATGTGTGCAAGGTCTATAAGTTCAATATATATGTATCATGTGCACACTTGTAAATTTAAATTTTAGAACTATTTCAGATTATGTTTTGTGTGCAATCTAGTAATTTAAATGTTTTGATTATTAAAAACTATGATAGATGTTGAATGTTTTTTTGTTAATGGTATGAAAATATTATTGATGATTAGATGAATTATTTGAACTAGTGAATGCTCTATTTTTCATCCCAAGTAGCATTCAAATTACTAGTGATATTATGTTGCATATACAAATCTAATTTAATATATATATATATCATGTGCACACTTGTAAATTTATTTATAACTTTTTTAGATTTCTATTCCCTAGATCTAGATATATTATTTACCAAGGTCTCATTGCTCCTTTAGGTGTACATACATATATAACATGGAAAATGTAGATGTTCCACCTCCACAAACTTTTTTTGCAAATACTACTGATGAGATTAAGAGATTGAGAGATTCATTAGTAGATGGTACAAACATAGGGATATATTCAAAAGTTTGCATGTCAATATTACAGAGCCTAGAAAAACTAAGAGATGAACTTGGACAGACTAGTGCATATTCCCCTCATAGAGTAGCTGCTATTCTTTCCCGCATGCGGGAAGAAGTACATGGTGAGGTTTCCTTTAAACAAATACATGATGTTGTGACCAAAGAAATGATAAAAAACACTTGTTTTCCATTCTATCAAAATCAATGTAAGGTGAGGGGATATCAGGTCACCAAATGTGCGGATCGTGCTATGGCTCCATTGATCTACTCGCGATTTCTTGCAGCACATGGTCAATATCCAAACAATGACTAGATTCTATTATATTTTGTTCAACAATTGTATGCTAAGGTCCATTTGGGCCTCAAAGTCAACTACATTGACATTCCACCATATATTGGTCAAGGGTGTGGTAAGATTGTCGATAGGCCCACCTATTGTTGAGCAGATAGACCAGCCCCAATGTTTAGGGTATTGGTTGGTGAGAGGTCTCTTGTTCTCATCCCAGCTTTGGCCCCCTTAGTAGATCAGGTTGTTGTTGCTTCCCAAAAGGAAGCAATTGACATTGTAGGTGACATTGCAGCTGCCACCACTAGGATATCTATTGATTGTGTAGGTCAATATTTGATGTCTAGATGTTCATGATCCACACCATTTGTAACATATCACATCAACATGGATCCTTTTATAGTGTATGGAATCCCTACTCCCACATAGCTTGACGGACTTACAAGAGATATGGCACGTAGGGCTCTACATTGTTTGGCTGAGGACCTCTTGGAGGCATATGCCTTCATCACATCAGATTATGGAATTAGTATAGAGTAGGTCAAATATCATTTGGCACATGGAGCTCGTTCACATCTAGGATCCCATCACTCTCAGCCCAAAACTAGTGCACATTGAGATCTTCCTACAGATCATTCGGTTGTTGCACAGACTATGGGTTTTACTGAGATGTTGATTGGTCTTGGTTCGTCATCGTCAATGCCATCTCACCTCCATAGTCCTCTTCACTCATCATTTATGGCATGATATGGGACGAATCAGATGGATGTAGATGTTGACTCGTTGCTTGACCTTTTGGTTGATATGGTGGAGACAATCGTTGCAGAGGACTTAGGTCATCTGAATCAGATGATGTGCATGCATGTGTGCATGTGCATGTTTCAATTCTTTTTCTAATTATTTTTAAATTTTAGTTTTAACTAGATATTCATGTACTGATATATATGTATATATATTGTAGGTGGACATACCTCATGTTACTCCTAGCCTTGGTCCAAATCGTATACATTGACATGACTCTGTGAATGATTTTGTTACCAATGGACATGTGATTTTTAAATTTTTATATATGCACGTGTATATGTACATGCATATGTATGCATAGATCTAGATAGATATTTAAAAATACAAGTACATTCTTAAATAACTTTCATAAAATTTATTTAATGTATTATATGTATTTAACACATTGTGTACACAATTTTATCTATAGGGCTCGACACATCCATCAGAGCAGGGTTCTCATTCAGATGGTTGTTCAACTAGGAGTTGACATTCATATTAGGCCCTACACTAGATTTATGATCTTTACTACATGTATTTTCTTATATGATGATCTCTAACTTACATTTGCTTATATGATATACACACATTTTCTTATTTGATGATATCTAACTTACATTTTCTTATATTCAATATACATACATTTGCTTATATGATATACATTTGATCTCTAACATACATTCGCTTATTTGATGACCTCTTTGCTTATAACAGGTTTATGTTTATACATTGAATCTATTTACATATATGTATGTGTTTGCTTATGTTTAAATGTTTATATGATAAACATACATTTGCTTATATGATATACACTTGATCTCTAGTAGAATTTTAGGAGAAGACTATTTCATTTTAGCCAAAAATCAATAATGCACATTGAAATAAGTTTTGTTGATGTTGAACCCACAAACAAAGACCATCAAAATGGTTCCAAATGTTATTATAGAATCCCCTAGAGTTTTGTAACTTTATGTTAGTTCATTTGATCACAACATCCCATTTGATCATATATTCCCAAAGATAAGGAAATGAATGCCACTTTATAATTAAGTTCATTCGTGTTGATCACAATAAATATTTTGCACACACACCCCTTGAATTTTATAGTAAGCCATAAAAAATTATAAAATAAATGACTCCCAAGCAAGTAAACTAATGATACTTTATAAATGAGTGTATTTACAAGCCTATTTATTAATGCACATGTTCTAGTTTTAAAATCCGATAAAAATGATGAAATTAAAATCTTGATACAAAATAAGAACAAATAAAGTGCATCACTTTGTGGTACACAAAACTCCTATTTTTTAAAAATGGCTTAAGCAACATGAACCATTGAGGAGTAGAGAACAAAATATAATTATAAGAGGTAGGAACATTCCTTCTATAATTATATCATCCTTCAAACACTTTCCCTCTAAGTTATAAAATTTTATGTTAAATTATTTCATAAATAATCTCTTAATCTACACCATTATTTAACATGATCGTACTTTCCTACAACCATATAAAATTATAGAATTTTAAAGAAATTCAATGCATAATTTGCTAGTTTCAACTTAGGATAGGAAAATTTTATTCTTTGAAACATTAAGAAAATTTAATTCAAATTATACCTCTATGTGCTCAAATCATTGTTCTACCCTCTCTACATCTCCTACAAATAAAAATATCTCAACTATTGATTCAAAACCATCAAGGTGTGTTTGGTTAACTAGAATGACAATGAAAATTTTCCTCTACTATATATTGGGCTGTTCCCTTACTCTACAATGAGCATAACTTATCTAAGAGACACTTTATTAAGCACTATGTTATCTCATTGGTTGAGATAATCTTGCACCTTTGGTATCAAGCTTGAGGAATATTATCTTTTTGACAAAGAACAAAATTCTAAAATTACTCTATGTTGCATACCTATACATTAAATAACAACAAACTCCACAATGAAATAACTTGTTCGATTACCACTTGATTCATTTAAACTAGGATAGTTATTTCATACACTAAAATGCATTTTAATTTTAATTTTTTTCCCATATGCATATAAATAAAAGCTTATTTTTCATTATTCCATATCAAATTGCAAGATTAATTCACATTTATATCACTTGGAGGGCAGATTTTGGAGAAGAGATTTTTGTGCATTTATCAAGGAGGCAAATATTGGAAAAGACAACTTTTCATTTTTATCAATAAAGGAAAATTTTGGATGAGAATTTAACTATATTGGTAGAGGATTTGTTTTGAGCCATCTTTAACTTGAAGAAGAAAATGGGACAACAAATAAAAAGAAAAAATAGGTCTCAACAAAAATTGTCAAAAGAAGAAGAACAAAGAGGCATGAACAAAACTTGGAAAATTATCATAGAAAGAAACAAGGTACATGCTTGTTTCTTCTCTCTCTCTCTCTCAAGTGTGTGTTTAGGAATTTTATTAACACCTCAATTTTTTTTCCTTATAAATCTATTTCCAATTATGAAAACCATGTTAGATTTAACTTGGAAACTTTAATACTAAAAAATAGTCATCTTGCATAGACATTACCTAAATTCCTTATCATCTATTTCCAATTTCTTTTGTTCCATGGAATTCTTAAGTTCAAGAATCTTTTATTTTATTTGTTTCAACTCCACTTAAATAGCTCATAGTCTCTCGCTTTCTTTGCTTGCATGTAAATTCAAACAACAAGTAGGAAATTCTCAAGTTGAAGTCGAGCCAAATCTAGATATTGGATCAAACAAATCCATTGAAGAACACACAGACCTTGAAGATAGGGAGGAGACACAAGTTCAAACAATAAATGTTGGAGAGGGGTTGGGATCACTTCCTTCTACTAGTATGGATGAGTATATAAAACTAGTTGAAAATTCTCTCACTTATAGCATCATGTCTTATCAATTTGTTTGCTTGCATACATAAAATCCACTTAAATAACATCAGGTCTCACTTTGAAAAATATTTTGTGACATGTAGAAAGGGCTCAACAAACAGGAAGTTCTCATTTCGAAGTCAAGCCAAATCTAGATATTGGATCAAATGAATCCACTGAAGAACACATGGACCTTGAAGATAGGGAGGAGGCCCAAGTTCAAACAATGCATGTTGGAGAGGGGTCAGGATCACTTCCTTCTACTAGTATGGATGAGCATATAAAACTAGTTGAAAAGGTGAGGAAACAAATTTCTTATAGAAATTTAGATTATTTACTTGAAATGGATATGGATAAATTGAAATGTTATGCCGACTAGCCTGAAAAATAAGAGAAAGAGGTCAATGAATAAATTTCTAAATGGAATAATCAATGATCATTTCAATCATCTTGAAACACTTGAAAAAATCCAATTTTTATCACGTTTACTTCTTCATAATGAGCTGAAAGTGTCATTACAATTGTTGGGTGTACATTTGGCATCAAATAAGAAGAAACACATGGAATTACAAAAGGATATTGTTCAAAATGTTAAAAAGGGTTTAGATTTCATTGGGAAAGGATCTTGATCAGTGGATAAGGCCACTATAAGAAGGGTGATGTTGACATCTATTATAAATCAAGATATAGCAAGAAAAAAAAATCTCCGCACTTTCGGCTGAAATTGGTTATAGTAGAACCACACTAATAAAATATGAGAAAAAGAGAAAGGTTTTGGATGAGAGTTCATAAGGAAATTGGGAAATTATGTGTAGAGCTCCTCGTTCTGACAAGATTGAAGATGTTAGGAATTGATGTCAAGTTTTTGGCATGATCAAACTTGTCCATCATCAAATACTAGAGATGTTATGAGACATAGGATTGGGCCTAGTATTTATGAAAATCATATTAAACATTGGCTAGACATAACACAACTTGAGATGTATATGAAATTTTGTAATATATATCCTCATATAAAGATTGGGAAAACAATGTTTGAAAGGTTAAAGCCATATTATGTGAAGATAAACAAGTTTTTTGAAACTTGTTGTCATTATCATATTGAATTTGATCTCTACTATCAGGTGTTTTGAAAGATGAGAGAAGAAAGTTATGGTTTTCAAAATGCACCTCCTAAATAGGTAAGTTTGTTCATAAAGGCTATGTTATGTGATAATGAAAATGGACCTCAAATAAACTACATAAAAGGAATTTGTGAAACATGTCAAAATTTGGCTAAATGTCCTTCAAGAAATGAAGATACTAACCTAACAAAGATAGTAAATATCAAGAGGTACAAGTATGTAAAGTTTCAAAAAAATTTTGGGAAAGAATCCACAAGGTTAAACTATGTAGAAGAGGAGATTCCTATTGGAATTTTTTTTGAAGATTTTCAAAAATTGATACAACCATACATACAACATTCCTTTTTTGCTAAGTGGAAAGCACAAAAATTTCAAATATTGAGAGATACTTTCACACTTGGAATAGTTCTATCATTAGTCAACTTTGCAAAAAAATACTCTTTTGTACATCAAAAGGAGATTCAATCATAATATTACTTTTCAAAGCAGATCACTATTATGGTTCATGTGTGTTATTGACATGTACAATCAAAATTGGATGGTGTTGAGAGTACAAATGAAGCAACGAGCCATTAAGAAAAAAAAATTGTATGGTTAGATGGATGTGCGACACAATTCAAATCTTCACGGCCATTCTATGCACTTTATAGATATCATAAAATCTACAAAATACCACATGTTTGGATTTTTTTTTAGAGTGGGCATGGAAAGGGTGAGCATGATGGAGCAGGAGCTTACATCAAACGAGCTTTAAGAAAGCATCAAATGAGTTATTTAGAAGATCATATAGACAATGCACATGATGTTGTTGAATGGTGTAATTGCATCAAATGTGGTTGGCACATCTTTGAGAACAAACCAACACATTCCACATAGAGTGTTTTGGGAGATATCAGGTATGTATAAATTACATTTTCAAAAATTTGAATTTATTTAAATTTAAAATGTATATATATATATACATGTTTGTTCACATAAGTTTGTTGTTGTACATGTATCTAGGTGTGGGCAAAAGATCAGTGCATGGATGCAAGAGGGTAGACAAAACAATATCTTTGTATTATGTTATGAGTTTAGATAGTCACCATGGATGAACATTATACACAAGGGATTACTCTTGTTTTTGCACTAAGTGCATTGCGGGAAAATATGATCATGCATGCAACAACCAAGAAATTGGATATGTTGGTAAATGGGATACAGTGCCACTAGTTGTTTCAGAAACATACGATGAAAATGAGGAAGAAAGATTTGAAGACATTCCTTTGATTTCAATTGATTATGACCATATTTCAGGATTGGTTAGAAAAGGTACATGTGTAAGTTTTCAATAATTTAAATATTATATATATAGTTAATGATCTTTAAAGTCTAGAGACATTTCTAATTTTTTGTAAAAAATTTGTGTAAATTTGGTGTATAGGAGATGTTTTTGCAGTCATAGCAAAGCCTGGAAACATAGAAGGTGTTAGCTATTATTTATTATGTTGCACAGAAAAGAGGAATAATCTAACACAACCTAAACAAGTGATGGAATGTTATTTCCCACATGTGAGTTTGAATTTAAAATTATATATACATTTTGTTCACATGTGCACATTACATTATAAACATTAAATATATATTGTACAAACCTTGAGCACGAAAATGTTGTACATGTTCAAATGTCTTACCTCAGGTTCATGTTTACCGTGCAAATTTTATTGAAGTGCAAGGGATATATCTAAAACAATTCAAAGTTGTTCAACATGGGATTCATTTTGTTGACTATCAACTTGATAACAAGGTATATCAATATAGTCACCTAATAATTGCTATCGCCCTACATCTTCATGCAGTTCCACATGCATGTGGCCGAAAAAAATGGAGACTAGATAGTGATGATCATAAAAAAAAATTACATGTTATTGAAGAGCGAGCTGAACCAAAATGTTTGAGTTAGATTATATCCATGATTTTCAAGTTCACTTGTAACCCTATACATGTTCAAGTGAGAATTTATAGTAACTTGTACATAGTTGTAAATCATTTTGCATAAATTCCAATTATATGTACATATTTGTTCCATGAAATTTTTAAGTTCAAGAATCTTTGATTTCATTTGAAAGTTCAAAGTTACACTTATAGCATTATCTCTCACATTTTTTGCTTGCATGTAAACCCATATATATGCTTTCAATACTTATTTGAAACCTAGTGAAGTTTTTTAAAATCATTTTGTCTAAATAACAATTATATACAACTTATATTTGTTCCATGAAATTCTTAAGTTCAAGAATCTTATATACAATTAAATACAACTTATATTTGTTCCATGGGCAATTATGTGTTTTGGATGTGCTGCAAATTCTAATTGCATGTGGTGTAATTAAACAATTAATAATAAGTTCTAAATGATGAATAAAATAAATTTAGACATATCTAGATTTTTTCTTTAAAGAAATTAAGTATTATCTAATTATAATTTTTTTTCACATAGATTTAAAACATAAATCAATGCAAATAAAAAAATTAAGTTTCCATCAATTTAATTGACAAAAGATACCGCAAATGGAAATAGAATGTTCACATGCAATTTCCAAATCAATATTTATATGAATTCTATATGACTCTCTCTCTCTCTCTCTCTCTCTCTCAAGTCTCTCCCTCCTACCCCCTCTCCCCCTCTCCCTCTCTCAAGTCTCTCTCTCTCTCACTCACTCCTATCTCTCTCCCCTCTACCCTTAACCCTTAAACCCTTAAACCTTCTCTATCCTCTAGAGCCCTCTATCAAGCTCCTCCATGCTTATGCTCTATCTCTCTCCCACTCTATCTCTCAAGCCTTGCGGCAAACTCTAGCCATGAGCCCTAAACCCTTGCCTCTGCTCTGTCTCTCCACTCTCTCTCCTCCTTCCCTCTCTCAAGGAGTCTCTCTCTCTGGGTCTCTCTATCTCTCCCATCCCTCTCTCTCTGTCTCTCTCTCTCTCTCTCCTCTATCTCTCTCCCCCCTCTACCCCTAAGCCTTAAACCCTCTACCCCTACCCTTAACCTGTAAACCATTAAACCCTAAAACCCTTTATCCTCTACCTCTACCCTTACACCCTTAAAACCTATACCCTCTACCCTAAACCCTAAACTCTTAAACCCTCTATCCTCTACTCTAAACCCTATACCCTCTATCTCTCTCCCACTCCCTCCCTCCCTCTCTCTCTCTCTCAAGTCTCTCCCTCCTACCTCTCTCCCTCTCTTAGGTCACTCTCTCACTCACAATTGGTTATCTCTCTCCCATCTACCCTTAACCCTTTCTCTCCCTCTCTCTCCATCTTCCCCCTCTCTCTATCTCTCCCCATCTCTCCCTCCATTGCTCCCTCCCTAACCCCTTATCTATCTCTCTATCTCTACCTCTCTCTCCCTTTCTCTTCCCATATATCTCTCAATCTCTCTTTCTCTTCCCACATATCTCTATCCTCCCCTACTTCTTTCTCCCTTTCTCTATCTTCCCCTATTTCTCTCTCCCTCTCACCATCTCTATTTACCTATCTAGAAAATTCTCTTTGTTTGTCTATCTCTCCATATCCTAATATTTTACCTACTAGTTTTTCCTCATCCCCATCATTCACAACATGTCATTCATTAATTGGTTATCAAAAAACTCTACAATGATATTTATGATTCCTATGTAAAAGTCTTGTTTGTTGATGACCTTTCTCAATCAATTGCATGTTTTAATTATATAGTGAACAAGCACTTCCTCATTATTGATGAGGGAAAATAATATTTGAAAAATATTATGTTTAAACTAAGCATTTTATATATATATTATTATTATTATTTTAAATTTTGTTTTTTTATAATTTTATATTTATTTACACAATATATTTTTTAATGTATTTAATTCAAAAGTATATTTATATTATAATATTTATTGTAATTATTTATAATATATAAGTATATAATATATTATTTATAATTATTAATAATATATATGATTTATATATTATTAATAACTATTATATAGCTATATTTATATTATAGAGATTAAAAAGTATATAATTAATATTATATATTATAAAATAAAACTATTGGAAACATGGCAAAAAAATTAGAATAAAATGGATTTATGGCAAGGGGGTTTGAGCAGACGTTGGTTAAGAGTCTGCTCGAACCAGCTCACCAATCTATTTTTTATATTATTTTGAAGTGGTTCGATCGAACTAGTGTTCAAGGGAACCTTTATTCGGTCGAACATTTTTTTTAGTTTCACATGAACAATAGCTCACTAAAACCATCCTTTTCCCCACTTCTCCCCCTCAGGCACCAAAAAAGACCAAAATTTTGCACTTCGAAGCTCGATTTGAGGATGATAATGGAGGAGACTTCACAAACGCAACTGGATGATGGTAGTCCTTAGAACGAGCTATCCAATGAATATAATTTTAATATGTTTTGGTTTTATTATCTATTTGTTTTTTTAGTTTTATTAAACTTAGGTTTTTCACCGAAAATGAAGCTCTATGTTCTACACATGTGGAAAAATAGAATATTATCAATTTTTTTTTTGAAAAATATGAGTGCACTAGATATTGAAGTCCTTGATCCAACAAAAGAAAAATGAATTTCGATACATACAAAAAAATTATGTGTTATACGGTCCGCCTATGTCTAAATTGTAATTGGTTTGACTTTGAAACTTGATTAAGGAAAAAATATTCAATAAAACACTATCTAACCAAGTGGAAGCACTAGATATCAAAGTTACAAATCTCAATTTGAAAGAATTAGAATTTTATCCTTTATGGAAAAAAAGCTATGCATTATACGATGAGTGTCACTTTTCAAAAATGATGTTTTTTGAAAAAAACTAGTTTTCAAGTGAGATGGAAAAATAAGTGTAATATAATTCCATTTTTTTTGAAATCATCTTCAAATTCCTAACGGTTTAGCCGCTATAGGTGCCCGAAAGTGAAGATTTAGTTAGAAAAAATTATTTCAATGTCCAATTTGGCCAAAAATTGTAAACCAATATTGTGGGATCACCTAGGTCCAAATTCATAAAGGAAGATTTGTAGGTATATGAGAAAAGTGTAGAAAAAGGGCTTCAACTTTAGTTTTTA
Organism: Sequoia sempervirens; assembly: GCA_007258455.2. NCBI lineage: Eukaryota > Viridiplantae > Streptophyta > Pinopsida > Cupressales > Cupressaceae > Sequoia > Sequoia sempervirens. The sequence goes on along the minus strand of VDFB02252041.1, from coordinate 40,475 downwards.
TAGTTTTGGAAAGGACTACTAGGACCCATTCATCCTAAGGTGAATTTGTCCTTCAACAAATCTCAAAACCTACTTTTGGTGACTGGTACATATGTCCTTACACTTCTCATATCTTCAAGAAAATTATCGTTTTAGTTTTTGTACTTTCAGGAATTTGCATTTCATGTTCTAGGTCTTATTGTGCATTTAGTTTGAGCATTGTATATCATTTCAATTTCGTTTCAGATCTATCCTATTGTCTTAAGGGTTGAGATCTAGGTTTCATTGACTCACCATTGAGGTTGAAAGTCAATCTCTATTCCTTGCTATCTCTTTCCTAATGAAATGCATTAGGGAGAGGAATAAATAAAGAGAATCCGCTCTTAATATTAAGGAACCCCTTTCCTTACTTTTTGGTTATTAGTGGTGTTTTTTTATGAAACTATGTTAATTTATGGAAATCATTTCTAATAGTTTGAGAGGTTTCAACCACCACATATATTTATGATAAATAATTAAATTTGAGGGAAGAGAATAAAGATGTTTTTGATTATAGGAAAAATAGGTTCTGAAGGGGCCCTGAAACCCTTTACAAGAAAAATCACTGCTTCATCATATAATAAAAAATAGAACAAGCAGCCAAAAACTAGCCAAAAACCAACACACAAACAACCAGAAAAAGGAACAAAAGACATAAAAAAACTAGAGATTTTTAAGAATTTATGCCACTTCAAGATCACTATCAATGATTTTTTGATGGACATTCATGACTACCACCACTTCATCAATATGAATACTAGCTTTTGCATTAAATTTGGTCTTGTTACAGATTCTAGCAGAAGGCCTCATATCACTAGTCATCTTTTGTTGCACACCACCATCAACCACCATGTCTTTTATACTAGAATTGTCCCCTAGCCACTTCCTAGCCTTCATATTTAGCAAAAAAAAGCCCTCAGATTCATTTCACATAGCATGTTTAATAACCTCCAAAAACTTCTCCAATTTTTGATTGACACATTCCAATCCTCCTTCAAGGGAAACAATATTTTGTTTGTAGGTATTCTTCATATTGATCATCTCATCAACCACCATTTTGAGAGTGCCAAATAACTAATTAACCTCGAGCTGGTGCAGGAGCACCTAGGCTAACCTCCATTTTGTTATTTGTCAATTTTCGCTTGTACCTGACCTTAGCCAAGTCAGGGTAATAGTGTGTTTATTTTGGACCTTAGAAGGCCTTGCTTGTGTGTGGAATAGGTGAATTAGTCATTAGGACTAAGGTCACCATAGCTTAGTTTTGTTAATTATCTTTTGCTTTAATTAGCTTAGTAGTTTGGATTGAAAGTTGAGCCTTAAATGTGTTCTAAACACATCTATGTTGTTAGAAGATTCCAAGAGGCAGTTAAGGGAGTTGGATGCTCAAAATCAAGGAGGTAGAGGCCCTAAGATTTAGGATGGTAGCATAGGGACAAGTTGCAAAAAGTTGTTGCAAAGTTGCATGACAACATTTGTCAGGTTGCATGTAACTTAGTTATCTCGAATCCCCTAAAAGGTAGGAGTGTGGGATCGACCAACATCTCTAAAAACTTGGAAAATGGCATCTATGTAAGGTGTGGCTCGAATGCAAGATGTTAGAGTGGTTGTAATCAAGTTTTTGGTTATTGGAATAAAAGACAAGTCTGCAAATTCTGTGTTTTCCCGAGTATCTTGAGTGACAGTGATATCAAATGCATTGTATATACTGATTTGGCATTGTATTCATGTTCATAGTGTAGTTTTAAGTCTTTTTCATTCTGTAAGCAAGTTAATATGAGTTAAATTATCATTGTGAATTCATAGATTAGGGTCTAGAGGGTTTGTTGGATCTGTTTTGAACAGTTAGTCCTTTAATGGCTCCCCCATGAAATCTAGCCACGGGGATTTCCTAAGAGTAGATGGATTTTTTAGGGGAGCCATGTATCTGTACATATCTAGTAGTAGGAGTCATGTGGAGTCGAGTAAGTATTTTTAAAATCAAACCCTAGGCGAGCTTGGGAAGTCCGGTTAGAGGTTTGAAAGTGGAAAATTGAAGAACATAGGCAGGGGAAGGAGGTACCGTATGGAACAAGTACAGTTCCAGGTAGAGTATAGTCAGACCACAACATACTAAGAGGATTGAAGGTTTTTCAATCCACTTGTTGTGATAAGGAACAAGAAATCAATAGGTTCCTAGGAATTAGGCCTATTAGCCCTATTTTCCCTAGGTTCTAGGAGACTAGTGTACAGACGGCACAAAGAACTGAAACCTTGTAAATATTTTAAAGGATCCAAAAGGGTGTCTGAAAGTGCAATTTTTTTGCCAGGTTGTTTGGAGAATTTGAGCAAGAAAGCCAAAAAGGACACTGTCAAGGGCTACAAGGAATTAGGCCTTCTTAAGGAAAATTCTTGAAATCGGTAAATGTGAAGATTGAAGACCATCCAATATGGATCTAATTGGATGTGAAATGAATGTTTCTAGTATCTCTAGCACCCCTACAATCAGTTCAAGGTGTTTTGTGAAGTTGGCACTTAGAGACTTCTAAGTGTAGGAGAAAGTTGCTAAATCAAGTTGGTGTTAGTCTTCCAAGGTGAAGCACAAAGTTGAGAAACTCTTGGAGAGGAGTTGAAACAAAGCTTAGTTAATGACTTAAGCCTAACCAGAGCCTAGAAGCTATCAGTTTCCAGGAAGAAGTCAGGGAGAAGTCTTCTTAGTCAATTGTGCAAGAAAGTCTAGGTTCACTCACACCATATTGGTATCAGAGCTAGGTTTGATCAGGCTTGTGATTGATGTTGCAACCCACTGAGTCAGTAGGAGAGAATACACCAAAGGAAGAAAGAACCATGGTGACTAATGCTAAGTTAGCTAAGAAGGTAGAAGAGCAAGAAGAGGATAACCGACTGCTAAGAGAAAGGTTGTCCCGAATGGAGAAGCTCTTGGATGAAGTCCAAGAAACAACAGATAAAGTAAAGGATAAGATAGAACTGAAGGAAGGGCAGGAAGCAAAGGAAAAGGAAGAGGAATTGGAGGAGGAAGCTCCAAAACCTAACCCTGTCCTTGCTGAAGAACCCTTCTTGAAGGCACTGCAGGCCTTAAGTGGCAAAGCTTTGGAAGGTGTGCCACTATTCAGTGGAAAAATGGACCTTGATTTAGTTGTGGACTGGATTGAAAGTATAGAGAATCACTTTGAATGTGATGGTATAACAGAGGCCCAAAAAGTAAAAGTGGCCAAGTCAAGGTTGAGAGGTGCAGCTCTCACATGGTGGAAATTTGTACAAGCTGAAAGAGAAAAGAAGGAAAGGGTTCTATAGTTACATGGAGAGGCATGGTAACCAAAATAAGGCAGACCTATCTACCTGATGACTATGAAGTCCAGTTGCATAGGAGGAGACATAACCTTAGACAAAAAGATATGGATGTCAAACATACACCGAGGAGTTCCAAAAGTTGTGCCTTAGATCAAAGGTGGTTGAAGATGAAAGCATCAAGCTAGCAAGGTATTTGAATGGGCTTAAATGGTCTATCCAAGAAGACATGAGCCTAGTGAACTTCAAAACCATCTGCCAATGTTATCAAATGAAGATAGAGGAGAAAGGAAAAAGAAAAAGCAAACCTCCAAGAGTAGGGGTAGAGGAAAAGACAGAGAGGACAAAGAGGTGGCTATGGTGGAAGGAGTTCAGAACCAAAGGCTCAAGGAGAAGTCAGATACTGAGCAGCAAGAAGGAAGCTCTAGTAGAGGTGGTAGAGGAAGAGGCTCTAGCTCTAGAGGAAGAAGTGGTGGACAAGGAAGAGGTAGTTACTTTACCAACATGAAGTGTTACCACTGCAATCAAATGGGACACCCGGCCTATAGATGTCCAGAGAAAGGTAGTACTTCTCATGGAGGTGACAAGAGAACCAATTTAGTTCATGATGAGACAACTGCAGTAGAGAAACATTCTGAAGTACCATTGAATTCTGAGGAAGGTGAGAACCTCATGATGAGGAGAACTTTGATCAAAGAACCGGTTAAAGAAGAACCAAGCCAAAGGAGGTCCCTGTTTAGGATCAAATGTAAGATGATGGGGAAAGTGTGTAGAGTCATCATTGACTCAGGGTCTACTGACAATATTGTGTCAGAGGAGACAGTTAGCAAGCTGAAGTTGACAAGGATGCCCCACACCAATCCTTACAAGGTCACATGGCTCAATAAAGGTCAACATGTCTTGGTAAATGAACAAGCATGGGTGGAGTTTTCAATTGGAAGGTACAAAGACAAGGTCTCATGTGATGTGTTACCTATGGATGCATGTCACTTGCTCCTAGGTAGACCATGGCAATTTGATCACCAAGCTATGCATGATAGAGCAAATAACTCTTACACTTTCAAGAAGGATAAGGTAACATTTAGAATTCAGTCTTTGTTAGAAGATGCAGAGGTGCAGACAGCAGGTCCTAAATTGCTCATGGTTGGTGAAAAAGAGTTCTTAGAAGCCTTGGAAGAAGGAGAAGGAATTGGCTATGCAGTGATGTTAAAGCCAAGAGAGGTAAGTGGTGAGAAAGTAGCTAAAAAGCCAGAGCTACCTAAAGAAATACAGAAGATGTTGTAGACCTATGAAGGCATTGTGAGTAGTGGAAAACTAGCAACATTACCCCCTAAAAGAGCCATAAGTGATAGGATAGACTTGATACCAGGGGCTACCCTACCAAATAAGGCAGCTTACAAGATGACCCCTCAACAAAACGAGGAAATAGCTAGACAAGTAAAAGAACTCCTAAACCAAGGTCTCATTAGGAAAAGTATCAGCCCATGTGTAGTACCCACTGTCTTAGCACCTAAAAAGGGAGGAGAATGGAGGCTTTGTACTGACTCCAGGGCCATAAATAAGATAACCATTAGGTATAGATTCCCTATCCCTAGGATTGAAGACCTCATGGATTGTCTAGGTGAAGCTAGGTACTATAACAAGATAGACTTAAAGAGTGGCTATCACCAAATTAGGATACATGAGGGAGATGAGTGGAAAACATCTTTCAAAACCAATGAGGGTCTATATGAGTGGCTGGTTATGCCATTTGGATTGTCTAATGCCCCCTCCACATTCATGAGACTCATGAATGAAATCCTCAAAGACTACATTGGCAAATTTGTAGTAGTGTATCTTGATGATATACTGATTTATAGCAAAACAAGAGAATAGCACCTCAAACAAATATAGTTGATTTTCAAGAAGCTATAGGAGGAGAAGTTGATGATCAATTTGGAAAAGTGTGAATTCATCAAAATAGAGCTGGTGTACCTTGGATTTGTGCTATACAGGGCAACTTGAAAATGGACAGCAGTAAAGTGGAAGCCATCCTCAATTGGCCTACTCCAAAGATAGCAACAAAGGTAAGAAGTTTTCATGGTCTTGCTCAATACTATAGGAAGTTCATAAGACAATTTAGTGTTATTTGTGCTCCTATGTTGGACACCATTAAAGGAGGAATGAAGATTAAGTTTGTATAGAATGAGCAAGCTAACAAAAGTTTTGAGTTGTTGAAAGAAAAGATAGCTACACAACCTGTTTTGGTTTTACCAAGCTTTGAGAAGCTATTCACTATTGAGTGTGATGCAAGAAATGTGGCTATTGGAGCTGTTCTCAGTCAAGAGGGCAGACCAGTGGCTTTTTATTCAGAGAAGTTAAGTGAAGCCAAGAAGAAGTATTCTTCTTATGACCTTGAGATGTATGCATTGGTCCAGGCTTTAAGGAAATGGAGGCACTACTTGCTTCCCAAGGAATTCATAGTGTATTCAGACAACCAAGCACTTAGTTTCCTGAATTCACAAGAGAAATTGAGTCACAGACACATGAAATGGGTGGAATACTTGTAAGCTTACACCTTCAATATCAAGCACAAGAAAGGAGTACTCAACAAGGTGGCAGATGCCTTGAGTAGAAGAGTCCTCACCATACAAGAAATTCAGTTGAAGAGCATGGAAATAGATCATTTCAAGGATCTATATGCAAATGATGAAGATTTTGCAGACATTTATAAGGTATGTTCTGAATACAAGAATCATTTTCATAGTAAATATGTTGAATATACTTTGCAAAGTGATCTCTTATTTAAAGGGAATCAGTTATGTGTCCCTAGAGGCTCAATTAGAGAGACCTTGATATGAGAAAAGCATAATGGTGCATTGAGTGGTCACTTTGGGATCACAAAGACTCAAGAACTTGTTCAAAGGTTCTATTATTGTCCAAGGATGAACCTAGATGTTAGGAGGTATGTGGAGAGTTGTATAGTGTGTCAAAAGGCCAAGGGTACTTCTTCAAATGTAGGACTATACCAACCATTTCCTATTCCTACTAGGCCATGGGAATGCCTGAGTATGGATTTTGTAGTTGGATTACCCAAGACAAGACAAGGCATGGACAATGTTTATGTGGTTGTGGACAAATTCAACAAGATGGCTCACTTTGTGCCATGTAAAACAACCAATGATGCCAGTCAAATAGCCTCTCTCTTCTTCAAAGAGATAGTAAGGATACATGGATTACCAATCAGCATTGTATCAGATAGAGACACTAAGTTCATGAGCCATTTTTGGAAGACACTTTGGCAAAGATTGGGCACTAATCTATCTTTTGGATCTGCATACCATCCCCAAACTGATGGTCAGACCGAAGTTGTAAATAGAAGTCTTGGAAATCTATTAAGGTGCTTGACCAAGGAGTATGGTCAACAATGGGATCAGTTGATTGGACAAGCTGAATATGCTTATAATGACACTGTGAACAGGTCAACAAGGAAGAGTCCCTTTGAAATTGTCTATGGCCTACATCCTAGAGGAGTCTATGAGCTGAGAGACTTAAAGGATGGAGTCAAGGGAAGTGGATATGCTGATGATTTTGCCTATGCAATGCAGGAGATACATGATACAGTCAGGAAGAAATTGGCAGAAAATACCATGAAGCATAAGACCAAGGTGGATGAGCATAGAAGAGAAGTGCAGTTCAGTGTTGGAGACTTGGTGATGGTGCATCTAAAAAAGTCTAGGTTGCAAAAATGATTTCATCACAAGTTGCAGATGAAGAGGATAGGTCCCTGTCCTATCTTAGCAAAGTATGGATACAATGCTTTTAGGGTGGAGCTGTCGGAAGACAGTGGATTCAAGGAAGTCATCCATGATGTGGAAGAGCTCAAGTTACCTTCTGCTACAATCAAACAAGCTGACAGTATACTGGATACCAGGGTCTATAAGAAGACTAGAACCAAGGAATACAAGGAACATCTGATTAAAAGGCATGGTCAATCGGATGCTGATGCAGTGTGGATCAAAGAATCAGAGTTCAAGAAGTTGGGCATTGATCCCAACCTACTCAATCCAAGGATGGATTGAACTCTTTTGTTTTGGGGAGGATGGTGCAGGAGCACCTAGGCTAACCTCCATTTTGTTATTTGTCAATTTTGGCTTGTACCTGACCTTAGCCAAGTCAGGTTAATAGTGTGTTTATTTTGGACCTTAGAAGGCCTTGCTTGTGTGTGGAATAGGTGAATTAGTCATTAGGACTAAGGTCACCATAGCTTAGTTTTGTTAATTATCTTTTGCTTTAATTAGCTTAGTAGTTTGGATTGAAAGTTGAGCCTTAAATGTGTTCTAAACACATCTATGTTGTTAGAAGATGCCAAGAGGCAGTTAAGGGAGTTGGATGCTTGAAATAAAGGAGGTAGAGGTCCTAAGATTTAGGATGGTAGCATAGGGACAAGTTGCAAAAAGTTGTTGCAAAGTTGCATGACAACATTTGTCAGGTTGCATGCAACTTAGTTATCTCGGATCCCCTAAAAGGTAGGAGTGTGGGATCGACCAACATCCCTAAAAACTTGGAAAATGGCATCTATGTAAGGTCTGGCTTGAATGCAAGATGTTAGAGTGGTTGTAATCAAGTTTTTGGTTATTGGAATAGAAGACAAGTCTACAAATTCTGTGTTTTCCCGAGTATCTTGAGTGACAGTGATATCAAATGCATTTTATATACTAATTTGGCATTGTATTCATGTTCCTAGTGTAGTTTTAAGTCTTTTTCATTTTGTAAGCAAGTTAATCTGAGTTAAATTAGTGTTGTGAATTCATAGATTAGGGTCTAGAGGGTTTGTTGGATCTGTTTTGAAGAGTCAGTCCTTTAATGGCTCCCCCATGAAATCTAGCCATGGGGTTTTCCTAAGAGTAGATGGATTTGTTAGGGGAGCCATGTATCTATACATATCTAGTAGTAGGAGTCATGTGGAGTCGAGTAAGTATTTTTAAAATCAAACCCTAGGCGAGCTTGGGAAGTCCAGTTAGAGGTTTGCAAGTGGAAAATTGAAGAACATGGGCAAGGGAAGGAGTACCGTATAGAACAGGTACAGTTCCAGGTAGAGTACAGTCACACCACAACATACTAAGAGGATTGAAGGTTTTTCAATCCACTTGTTGTGATAAGGAACAAGAAATCAATAGGTTCCTAGGAATTAGGCCTATTAGCCCTATTTGCCCTAGGTTCTAGGAGACTAGTGTACGGAGGGCATAGAGAACTGAAACCTTGTAAATATTTTAAAGGATCCAAAAGGGTGTCTGAAAGTGCAATTTTTTTGCCAGGTTATTTGGAGAATTTGAGCAAGAAAGCCAAAAAGGACACTGTCAAGGGCTACAAGGAATTAGGCCTTCTCAAGGAAAATTCTTGAAATTGGTAAATGTGAAGATTGAAGACCATCCAATATGGATCTAATTAGATGTGAAATGCATGTTTCCAGTATCTCTAGCACCCCTGTAATCAATTCAAGGTGTTTTGTGAAGTTGGCACTTAGAGACTTCTAAGTGTAGGAGAAAGTTGCTAAATCAAGTTGGTGTTAGTCTTCCAAGGTGAAGCACAAAGTTGAGAAACTCTTGGAGAGGAGTTGAAACAAAGCTTAGTTAATGACCTAAGCCTAACCAGAGCCTAGAAGCTATCAGGTTCCAGGAAGAAGATAGGGAGAAGTCTTCTTAGTTGATTGTGTAAGCAAGCCTAGGTTCACTCACACCACGAGCTCAACCTTGTTGACTTGAGCCTACACATTAGGCCCCATAGAAAAAGAGGGATCTTTAGCATTGTTACTCATAGCTCTAACCCAAACATTAGTGGAGTTTATCTCATGGAAAACCCACTTGAAAAGCTTGAACAAGGAAAGAGAGCTCTCTTTCACTAGACCAAGATAATCAGGCATAATCTTCGTCCTAAAGTTAAATCCATCCTTGTCCACAACATAATCTTCTTGGGAGTCACTGCTAGTAGTCACATTCTCCATGATCTCCTTCCCTTTTTGATTAGAGACAACAACACCTTTATCCAAGTTCTGCTCCAACAACTGGTCCTTAGTAACCATCAAATTGCTAATGTGAACCTACGGCTCATCCCTCCCCAAATTCACAGGAGACTTTCTCCTCTTCTACCCCTCTTTATTCTACACATTAGAAATAGGGGAGACCCCCAGCTGACCCCTATTAACTAGATCCTCCTTGCTCAAATGATCTAAAGTAGTCCCCTTTAGCTTTTTACCACTTGACCCCCTAACAGGTTTAGACTTCTAGCAAGACCGAACCACCTTAGCCCCATCTCCCATTTCATACTCATTAGCCCTAGAGGAGCCTGGGGTTTGATTCTTTTTTCTCTTCTTACCTTCAGCCTTTAGCTTTGTTCCACCCGACCCCTTCACAGGTTTATACTTCTGGCAGGACCGCACCATCTCTTCCTCATCACCTGTTACATACTCATCATCCCTAGAGGAAAGAGGGGATTGATTCTTTTTTCTTTCTTACCTTCAGAGATGGAAAGAGATTCCAAATCACCCTCCAAGGATGCATTAGACCTAGGCGAATAATCTTCATCCTCAGAATCATCCTCTGACCCCATCATATACAAAAGATTCTTCTTCTTTTTTTCAACATTGGAAATATTGGGTTGAGTAGGGATAGTAAATTCCTGAACATACTTAGAAATTGGAAAAATTAAACCTTCATGGAGGATAGGGCTTTTGGTATTTCGTCTATGATCTCTTATACCATTTTCCAAATAGACTAGTAAATAGAAAGGGAATCACACCTTTTGCTTATGCCTAAAATGGTTAAGCAAAACAAAATGATACCCAAAAATAACAGAAAAGTGACCATCAAGGGTAAAATACCTCATGATCTCCTCAACAACATCTCTCCAAATTTCCTTTATTGAGGAAGGAAAATAGCCACCACATTTTTCCCTTTCTAGCTTCCTCCTCTGATCATCTTTGAAGAAATAATCCATTATCGGACTAGATTCATTCTTATCTCTATAGAATTTTTTCCCATCAATCAACAGACCAGTGATTTCGACAATAAGATCCTTAGTGATATTAAACTCCTTTCCCCCAATTTCCAACACCCAATTATGTCAGCCCTCAAGAAATTCCTACAAAGTCTTCACATAATACCCATGCAAATTTTCTATATACGAGGTCACTCCCCCAACCTCCAACAGTTCCCAAACCTTCTTGTTAGCCTTCACAATGTCACATGATTTGGGCTCAGTTCTATTTTGGCTACCCCCCATAGTTTCAGCAAGCAAGCGCCCCAAAAGAAAGAAATTGCAGAGGAGCTGAAGATACTTTGATAACTTGCAAAGAATAAAAGGAAACCTCAAGAAAACAAAGGCTCTCTACAAACCCACAATCTATGTGGATTGGACAAGATGGCAGAGAGGAATAATGAGAAAAGAATGCCTAGTCATTCAAGCTACCAATCCATTAGAGTACCACCTGACCTTTCCTCTAAGCAAATTACACCTCAAAAATAGCTACCATGTCAAGGGCATGTGACAACACACCATCATTAAAAGACCACTCCTCTCAACACCTTTGAGATTCATAATGAATTATTAAGTGAGCCTCCAGGGGAAGAAGGCCATGTTCTCCCCATTCCAAAGAATCATTCACCCCATAATTGGCAAAAAAATCAGCAAGCCTATCCCCCTCTCTATAAATATGTGAGATGTAACATTGATCGAAGGAGTCCAAAATATTTAAGGCATCATTAATGAGAGCTTCCACTATCCACAAGGGATGAGACATATTCCTAAGGTTATTAATAATATTGAGGGAATCGCCCTCAACCCACACCTTATCATACCCTCTTTTCTAAGCTAACTTCAAACCATGATAGGCTACAAATTCTTCTACAAAGTAGTTTGTCTAGGTTCCCAAAGGGAGTGCCACTACAAAAAAAACCTACCATTAGAACCTCTTAACACTCCCCCATAGCTAGTATGACACGGATTACCTTTAGCAAATCCATCTATATTAACTTTCACCCACCCAATAGGAGGAGCATTCCACACCACATCCTCCCTTGATGCTTTACCTCTAGTCAAAGGCAGAGAAATATCACAGGATAGATTCCAATTTTGAACAACCTCATCATCCCCCTGAGAAATCACCAACTTCGGGCCATCCAAAAAAGAGATCTAATACAAGAAGTTATCTTTAATTGTAGCACAAATCTTATGAGCTAATTTGATAGGAGGGAGAGCATAATCCATAAAAATCCTATTATTTCTTTCCAGCCAAATTCCCCAAGCCATATGAGGCAAGATGAGGGACCAAAGAGCAGCCAAAGCAAGATTCAAAGAAGAATCCTTCCATTGTGACACTAAGTCACTGAGAGAGGACATGAAAACCCAACACAAACCCCAAAGAGAAAGCACATGAGCCTAGATATCACACACAAACCTACACCCAATCAAAACATGAATGGGATTCTATGCCTCTTCTTCACAAAAAAAATAGTGGTTATGAAACATAAATCCCCTTTGCACAAGATTATTAGTAGTCAACACTTTACATTGGCAGAACAACCAAAAGAAAATATTAATTTTAGGAATCAACTTGGGGTTCCAAAGAGAAGCCCAAAAGTGGGGAAAGGCCAATAAAAGAGAATTGCAAGGAAAAAGTCGTGGATACATAGAATTTACCATTAGAAGAAAACCTCTACACAATCCTATCCATTAGAGCTAAAGAAGGAATGTGAACAGGGCTTTTGAGAGAATTTCCAAACTAGGAACGAAATCATGCAACCTCTTCCACATACCATTGCTTATATAATTAGACACAAAGTAGCCAAAATGCTACACAAAAAGATCCATCTAGGGAATATCCCATGGTTCATCTTTTAGTGGACCATTTCCAAACCACCAATCGTCCTAGAAAAAAATCCTTCTCCCATTCCCCAATTGCCACCTTAAACCTTTGGAAACAATATGTTTAGATTTCACCATAGCATTCCAAAGAAGAGACCCAAAAGGAGGATAAAATACCTCATCCAAGAGGTCTCTAAAAAGATCCACTCCCTAAGGTATTTACTTGAAACAATACGGTCCCATTCACAATTACCAGAAATGAGATTTCAAAGCTACGTAGCAAGTAAAGCCATATTAAACTCTCTAATTTTCTGAATGCCAAGACCCCCAACCTTCTTAGATTTGCACACTTCATCTGATGAGAGAAGGTGTGACCTCTTTATTTCTTCCACCCTAGACTAAATAAACTTCTTTTGGATGCCTTCAAGTTTATCCAAAAATTTCCAAGGGATTTGAAAAAGGCTAAGAGCATAGACAGGGAGATTTTGAAAAGTTGATTTGATCAATTGAATCTTCCCCGCTTGACTCAACAAAGCACCCTTCCAACCAGCTAATTTGGCATTAAAATTTTCCACCAAATCCCTCCAAAAAGAATTAGGCACAAAATTAGAGCACAAAGGGAGACCTAAATAAGATGAAGGTAATTCCCCAATCTTACACTGAAGAATCCAAGCAATTATTTTCTACCTATCTATAGGGGTATTAAGGAAGAAAACTGTGCTCTTAGGAAGGCTAACCTTTTGTCCAGAAGCCAATTCATACAATTGCAAAATATGTTTAACAACTTTAGCTTTTTTAATGGATGATTCCCCAAGCATGAGTGTATCATCCATGAACTATTGATGAGAGCAAATCAGATTTCAGGATGAAGGAGAAAGCCCCACCAACTGACTAGAGTTAACAAATCTCTTGAATAAGTTTGTTGAGTGACTCCGCCAAAATGATAAATAGGAAGGGAGAGATAGGATCTCCCTATCTTAATCCACTCGAATAGCCAAAGAAAGGAGAAGGAAACCCATTAACAAGAACAAAAAAATTAGGGTAGAAATCACTTGAAAACCAACAACACCATATTTTCCCCAAAACCAAAATCCTTTAAGATCTTAAGTAAGAATCCCCAATCAACACAATCATAAGCTTTTAGAAGATCCAATTTCAAAAGAAAAACAAACTTTTTATTCACAGCTAAAGAATGAATATTCTCATGAATAGTAAGAACCGAATCAAGAATTTTCCTTCCAGGAACAAAGCCGTTTTGTTGGATTGAAATGATTTGAGGAAGAATCTTTTGAAGTCTAACCGCCAACACCTTGGAAAAGATCTTGTAGACAGAGTTGCATAAACTAATGGGGCGAAACTCATCAAAATTTAGGTCCCTCGACTTCTTGGGGATAAGAATGATGAAAGAAGCATTAAGTTCCTTTAGGAGGCTACCACTACCAAAGAATTATTTCAAAGCATCCACCACATTCCTAGCCACAATATCCCAAAAGGACTAAAAGAAAAACATAGGGAACCCATAAGAGCTAGGCACTTTGCTACCTTCAAAAGAAAAAACAACACTTTGAAGCTCATCCTCTAAAGGAATGTGAACTAACTACCAATTGAGATCCGCCGAAATAATACATGGAATATCTTGGAGAAGATCATCTTGAAAAATAGAATCAAGACCAACATCAGCTTTCAAAAGATCAAAGAAAAAAGAAGAAGCATCCCATGAGATATCCTCATCCTTATCCAAAAACTGATTATTAAACTTGATAGAGTTAATGTGTTTGGAGGCCCGATGTTTCAAAGTAGAGAGGTGAAAGAACTTAGTGTTCCTGTCCCCACTCTTTAACCACATTACTTGGGACCTTTGCTTCCAAAATTCCTCCTCTTTGGCCACAATATTATGCAACCTCAACAAAAGAACATTCTCCCTCTAAACAAGATCCCCAACATCACCCAAGAGTTGAATAGAATTTTGCACCACATGAAGCTCCTCCTTAACAACATCCTTCTCCACAAAAATTTGACCAAAAGACGTTTTATTCCATCTTCTAACATTGTTTATAATGTTAGCAAGTTTCTTGGCCACCCTATACATAACAGACCCATCCAACTGAATATTCCACCAGGACAGAATCTTATCTTTTAGATCCGAATGACAAGTCCGCATCTTTTCAAACCTAAAGGGAAAAAATTTCCTCCTCCCCAAAAGGTCCACAAAAAGAGAAAGGGGAAAATGGTCCAACCCCAACCTAGTAAGAGTTGATAGAGAGCAGGAATAGAAAAGAAGCCAATCAGGAGACATAGGAGCTTGATCTAACTTCACCTGAATCAAAGCATCCCCCACCTGACGACTAGACCACGTATAGGAGGCCCCTTTAAGATCCAAGTCAAGAAGAGAATTATTATTTAATAGGTTCATTAAATCAAATCTACTCTCATCCATCACCTGAGAACCACCCAATTTATCAGAATCATGCAACAGAGTATTAAAGTCCCCCATCACCAGCCAGTTGGAAGAAGGACGAAGAGATTTAAACGAGCTAAGATTATCCCAAAACAACTTTTGAGCCTTCTTGCAATTAGGAGCATAAATATTGGAGAGGATCCACAAAAACTTATCACTGATGTTGGTGAAAGAGGTCACCACATGGGTACATTCAACAAACATAGCCACACCCTTGATTTCCTTAGTGATTTCCTTAGGGTTCCAAAAAGTAACAATTTCACCAGAAGCACCAACAGCCTCAAAACATTGCATCCCAAAGTCTTTAAAAAGCTTGTTTTTAATTTTGCTCAGTTTATCAGACACCATTTTAGTCTCCTGAATCAGAATAATGTCTATTTTATGATCCCTTAGAAGATTTGATAAGAGATCATGTTTGTGAGGGTGGTTTAACCCCCTCATATTCCATGATATAATCTTCATGAGCATTTAGGGGAAGTGCCCTTAGAGCACATCTCCAACAAGGTCCTTTGGGTACCATCAACAATATCTAGTATACTTTCTTCATCCTGAGAGGACTGAGATGAACGATGACCTCTTCCTCTAGGCTCCGAACCACAATCAGGCCTTTGATGGTTCCTAGTAGAAACTCCTGATGGGGGAGACTGCTTCTTCCTATTCCTTCCTTTAACCAAAATATAGGGAGGTTCTTTAAAATAATCATCGCTCTCCTTTGGCTCAAGATTCTCAACCTCCACCCATCCCACAATCAAAGGGATAACATCAGTAACACTCTAACGAGAATTCATCCCCCCCGAATCCTAGATAGTTGAAGGAGACTGCAACTTATCATTCACTAGGGGCACTTCCTCCTCCTTTTGGTTCTTCAAATCCACAACCTCATAATGAAGAGGGGGCATCTCCTCCAGAGATTCCTTCAACTAATCATTCTTATCTTTCAAAGCCACCTCCTCATTCACAATGCTTTCCCTAGGGACCAAAGGATCTAGGACTTGTGACAACATAGGCATAGCCATAGTAGCCTCAATAACAGGCTCCTTAGGAGCCTCCTCAGAAACATGCCCATGCTCCTTTTCTCTCCATTGTTTCACCACAAGCTTCTAAACCTTCAGAGGGAATTTATTTTCCCAATGACCACTTTTTTGCAGCAAAAGAAAGCAAAAGGAATGGACTCAAATTCCATCACTTTCCCCCACACCTCGAGTTTAGAATTAATCATTACAACAGAAGGGAGATCTGCAGACTATTCTGCATTGACACAAAAGTGAGCATAGACCAACCATTTCTTGGAGTCTATCATTTGATCAATGGAAAGAAGGGACCCAAAAGTACTTGCAATTCCTTTGAAAAATTTATCCCGAAATTCCATGGGAAGACCAGAAAATCTAACCAAAATAGGGGCAGCCGAAAAAGAGCAAGAGTTGGGATTAAACCCCATTTTCCACCTCTTAAGCAACAAGGAAGACTTCTCAATGAACCATGGGCCCCCCATTAAAGCTAAAATGAAATCATCTTCGCAATTAAAATAGAATGTGAAGAACCCCTTCACCATAGCTACAACATCTACTTGACCCTTTGGGTGCTAGCGATTCATACAAAACTTATGAACCAACTCAATGTGGGGATGAGGCCCCATAAGCTTTCCCAACAAAGTCATTTCCATATGAGAAACGTTTTTATCGACAATACAGTTAGGAATAGAGATAGAAAAATCACTTGTAAGAGCATTAGAAATACAAGACACCAGAGAAGTACTTTTACCTTTTGGCTTAGAATTGAAGAGGTTTGACCACTTAAGATCTGACCCCGAGAAGGACCCAACATTTCCTATCTTATCAGACAAGACCGAACCAAAGGATTTGGAACCCGTGCCCACAAATCCGCTTGATTGACCAAAGCCAACCTTTTCAATACTGAGATTCCTTGACTTAGAGAATGATAAGGGGGAAGGAACCTTCAAAGCTTCCTCCCCACCAAGAGTCTCATTATCAAGAGGATGGGACCCACACCGCTTACCATCAACATCTAACCCACCTGACATCACCTTACCATCAACAAATAGACCACCATTATTGCCAGCTCCAGAATCAATGTTTCCCACCTTCATCAAATTTGAAATCGCTCCGCCTCCATCACCATCACCACCGCCAACAAAAGAGATCTCCATAGTATATGTTAGAGAATAAAGATGTTAGTTCAACATAGTTCGATGATTTTATGATGAAATTGGTGGTGACTCTAATTGCAGTAATAGTTCACGTGTTGTAAATTATAGAATTGATTGATATGAATAGAGGGTAAATAGAAAAATGACACTCTTTATTTGAGATTCCCTAGTCTATATATTTTAGTGATAATGGTATTGACCCCAATAATGAATCATGACTTGGAGTATTCATTTCCCTACCTCAATGTTAAATTTTTCCAGTCTAATAAAATTAGTTCATCTATCAACCCAATTAACAAGTTTGAGGTTGTAGACAATTTGTGAGAAGTGATTCCTAATAAGGAAGAGGGTGAGTTGTCCTTCTTGGGTGACATGGAATCCCTACACAATATGTATTTCCAGTTGTATACTAATATATAAGGTTGTTTATATATGAAAAATTTAGTTAGTTGTGTAGTTTAGATTCATGTGGGTCACAATCACATTGTTATGATGTTGGTATACCTAAGGTGGATGATATTCAAAATAACGTTAAGGTTCAGAGAATGTGTTATATTTTCCTTCCATTTTTTAATGATTGTGCTTTGTATTCTTGCGCTTATGGTATTGGTTGTATGAAAAAAAGTAACATATATGACCATGATGACATGAATTCTTATGATTCATTTATGTTGTTAGAAATGGTCTTTAATTTTAAAACAACTAATGATGAGTGACATGGTTACTTAATCCTTGGTGTTGATGGGCCTATGCACATATTTCTATTTAAAATAAATATTTTATACTTGGTGATGGTTGTGCAATTTTAATCTTTTGGTGGCCTAGATTTATTAAGCAACCCTATGATTATTTTGAATATTTCCACTTGCATGTTTAGATTCATGTTATTCTAGACCTTTGGATTGTATGTATTTTTGTTTAAAATCAATTATTTATATATCTATGATATTTGATTATTTTAGATTATAGATTTGGTGTTCTTCAAACTTGTGGGTATTTGGATGTTTAAATGAATTAAAATTTATATGAATAGTTTTGCAAGTTTATTTTGATTTTAACCAAAATCTGTAATTTTTTAGATATGTGAAGAAACTATTATTCAAGGTTTTATGGATAGAGAAAATTATATATTTGCATGCATATTGCATGCATGGTTCATGGTTTATTTTGTTGAATCTATTTATTGCATTAGTTAAGATCTACATATTTTGATATTTCTTTTTTTTTGTCGAAGCATTGACCATGCTTTTTTATCACTTTGCAAGATCTAAAATGTGTGAAAATCTATTGTGTTGGCCTTTCTCAGTCACCTTCATGCATTGTTATGTTCCTTGTAGTGATGCAAAGAGATTGTGTTTTGAGTTCCTAGGATATTTCTACTATAGATGTTGACTATTGTGTCATAAGAGATTGTGGATCGTGATTTGGTAGGATTTTTGTGCAATTACATAGTTTCATCTTCTTGGTTGGAGATAATTTTTTAAATTTAAAAGCTACTAGTGTGATAGTCATGTTCTTTGGTTTTGTGAGGGCCATGAGCAATATTTTTTTAGGACATGCTTATCATAGTTCCATGCATAGAATGAGACCACCTTCTATAGGAGTTTGAAAGTTATGTCGATCTATGTTGTAGGGGCACACTCAGATCTTCCCCCTTACAAGATCTTACTCACACAACAACACAAGTTGACGCAACAAAATGTGAGAAAAACATGGCTTTCTTTTATTACTGAAACGTCAATACAACATTACATTCCATCGAATGGGTTTTCATTACATCATCTGTAAATTTGAAACAGATTTTCCTTAGACTCTCACTAGCCTAACCTCTCTTGCTCCTCTCTCATTCTAGTTGGTTCTCTCTTCTTACCAACCTCCCATACTATGGGCTACTCCACCACCACCTCTCCTATCTCTTCCCAACCTCAGGCTATTTTTTATAGCATCCCCTTCCTGTATGTCAGCCTAGCCTCATAAGTTTTTCTTTATCATAGTACTATTCTATTGTCCAATGACCATCAAGATCTCCCAGGTAGTTACTTGTTTATCAGTACCTATAATCCTATTTTTTGCTCCAAGAAGTCACCTCCAACCTTCGAAAACCATTTGCCTCACGCTTGCAATCGCTTAGCCAATAACCGCATTGATGCACAACAACGATGTGGAATCAATGAATAATCTCATGCTAGATGTCATCGTCTTACTTGTCGAACATCATCATTTTGTTCACATTTCATTTCCCTAGACCAACTCATATCACCGCTTGTCCTTCCCACCATCGTTGTGTAGAGGGGACACCAAAACATGTCCCTCCAAAATAGCCAAGTCTCACTGATGAGACTAATTGAAATGTCATCATCATTTTTATCGAACCGTCAAAGGGACTTCCAAACATCTCCCACCGATAGTACAAAGTCACCTCGATGCATCCTATCACTCAGTCAGAGGGACTTGTTTCCCCATCCTACCAATATTCCCAAAACCTCCCGATGTCGTTTGTTGACATGCCTTATAGCTTGTCAGGTTGTCGAAAGGACAACAGATGTCCCGCTGATAAGAGATCCTCCCACTGATGTAACTTCTATGTGCTTGACCACGTTGCCTCTAACACCATCATTCCATCAATGAAACCAAAAGGAACATCCTGCAGATAAGCTAGAGTCCCACCGATAGAACATGATCAACCCTTATTCGATCAAACAACATAGAAAAATGATGCAAGATTATTATTGGCCCCGGATGCTCCTGCATCAAACTCCCTAGGTGACTAAGAAATCATGTGCTCCTACACATGGAGTCCACAATGTCAACTTTTAGCTTCAATTTCTTTTTCCTCACCTTCTAATTTCTTGATTTTTCACTTCCATACTTGCATTGTTGCCTTAGAAGTTTCTTGATCTGCATTTGTTGGCTTCTCTCTTTCTGTGCATACTTCCTCTTTTGATTCTCTTTATTAACTCCAAATTCCCACCATGTTTTCTCCTCTTCACAATCTTCCACTACCATTTTCCCAAATGAAACAACTTCCTTGTTATGAGTAAAATTAGTTACTATTGAAGTATCAATTGGAACCATTACACCATGTACCTTTTCACCATTTGTTAGTTCTTTTATTGTAATCCCATTTAAAATTTTGACAATTTCATTTTTCACTGCATCTACCTTCACTAAGTCGGTACTTCCACCATCTGAACTAAAATACACATTTGATACATATTTATTTTCATCTTCATTATAGTTGTTATCTTCAGAAATAAAAGCATGAACAATATTTTCTCCATAATCAGACTCTAAATCATTTTGAGTATCATCCTTCTTCATATTATCAAGATGATCGAATTCGAACCTTTGAGAACCCTTATTTTCATCATTTCTTTTCACTTGGTAATCTTCTTCCTTAACATCTACAAAATGTTTGTAGTCTTCATCATCAACATCCTTATTTGTAATGTCTTCTACACGAAGTGGCTCTACTTCAGGCTCTCTTTCCTTGGCTTTCTTTGGATGTCTTGCAATCACCACAAGGATAGGGAAATAATACTTTTCCAATGCATCCATTCGACTTGAAATATTTTGCAATTCCTCATATAGCTTTCTCTTCTCCATGCCATCCTAATATCTATCCCAAGATGGTATTACAATGGGTCTTCTAACTGCATTCTTCATCCTCTTCACTACTGCAATACTTTTCCAACTCACAATCTACCACCAATATTTTGTGTCTCCTTCTCTACCCTTTGTAGTTACAGGTCTCCTCTCTCCTACAACAAATTCTTCTAGGGTTTACTCAAGACACAACCGCTTGATTCTTTTCCCACACCCACCGGTCATAGCACAGGTTGCCTCACTGTTGACGCTCTACCCATGCACTCAAAACTATCACTCTAATACCACTTGGTGTAGGGGCGCACTTAGAACTTCCCCCTACAAGCTCTTACACAACAACACAAGTTGAAGAAAAATGTGAGAAAAACATGGCTTTCTTTTATTACTGAAATGTCAATACAACATTGCATGCCATCGAATGGGCTTTCATTACATCATTTGCAAATATGAAACAAATTCGCCTTAGACTCTCACTAGCCTAACCTCTCTTGCTCCTCTCTCATTCTAGTCGACTCTCTCTTCTTACCAACCTACCATACTACAAGCTACTCCACCACCACCTCTCCTGTCTCTTCCCAGCCTTGAGCTATCTTTTTATAGCCTCCCCTTCCTGTATATTGGCCTAGCCTCATAAGTATTTCTTTATCGTAGTATCGTTCTATTTCCCAATGGCCATCAAGATCTCCTAGGTAGTTGCATGGTTATCAGTACCCATAATCCTATTCGTCCACTCCAAGAAGTCACCTCCAACCTTCGAAAATCATTTTCCTCACACTTGCAATCACTTAGCCAATAACCATGTCGATTCAGAATCAATGAATAATCTCATGCTAGATGTTGTCATCTTACTTGTCCACATCATCATTCTATTCACATTTTTTTTCCCTAGACCAACTCACATCACCGCTTGTCCTTCCCACCATCGCCGTGTTAAGGGGACACCAAAACATCTCCCTCCGAAATAGCCAAGTCTCACCAATGAGACTAATTGAAATGTCATCATCACATTATCGGCCCATCGAAAGGACTTCAAAATATCTCCTGCCAATAATACAAAATCACCTCGATGCATCATGTTTCTCACTTGGAGGGACTTGCTTCCCCATCCTACCAATATTCCCAATTCCTCCCGATGTCGTTCGTTGATATGCTTTATAGCCTATCGGGTTGTCGAAGGGACAACAAATGTTGTCGAAGGGATAAGAGATCCTCCCACTGATGTAACTTCTATGTGCTTTACCATGCTACCGCTAACACCATTGGTTCATCGATGGAACCAGAAGAAACATCCCACCGATAAGCCAAAGTCCCGCCAATAGAACATGATTAGCCCTTATTTGATCAAACAACATAGAAAAATGATGCAGGATTGTTCTTGGCCCTAGATGTTCCTGCATCAATCTATCACTTTTTCATGGATGTCTCTTTTACAATGATTGTTGGTGCCATGAGGAGCTCCTAATGCCTTCCTTATGTGTGTAGTAAGAATTCATTGACATCTTTGGTTCTATTAACAAAGAATAATTATCTTTGTATTTTTTGAAGATGTGGACAACTTGTTGTCATCGAGGGATCTTAGAGTCTTTTGTTGAGTTGACAGTTATGATATATTGATTGAAGATAAATGGTGCTCCTTCGTGAATATACAAATCATACGGATGGTGGAAGTTCTTGGAGTTCTTGGATTTTTTGGATTTCTTAGTAAAATTTAACAAGAGTTGAATTAACTAGTAGAAAAAGAACCATATTATAAAATTAAAAAAAAATAGATCAAGATAAGAAAATAGAAATTAACTAAATTAATTGTATACAATGAATAATAAACCTATTAAAACTCTTTAATAATGAGAAAAAATAAGTCTTTAGTCTCTTTTAAATCTTGTTCTTAACAACTTCATAATTTTTTGGTTTAGCAAGTCGTAAGTTGTTGATAATGTCAATAGGCTTATGTTGGTCTACTAATGAACTTGAATGGTTTTGAATGAGTCCACCATGGACTAAGTCTTGTTGAGAGCAAGGCCTCAACACCATAAAACTTATGCTAGGATCACGCTACAAGGTACATTAGTAGAATAGATAGTCCTTGAAAGGAGATAGAAAAGATCAATGGAAAGTACTAATAAAGAGCAATTGTTTGAAGGAAAGAGATTACCAAATAAATTGAAGTAGCCAAACCAAGCACCACCAAAGCAAGAGAGACACAAGAATTTGTTAAGGGGAAAAAACAAGAAAAACCCCAATATTATGAATGGAGGCAAAATTCCTAAAGATGAATACAAAGAGAGAGAGAGAGTTCCAACCTTAGCTTGCTTGCATGAGTCTTGAAGAATGAGAGGAGAGGCACCTCAATAAGTAGAGGTGAGAAGGAGTTTGAATGTAACTCCCAACTCAATGAATGCCACCATTCATCTATGTGTGTGCAAAGTGTCACCTCTTAAGGAGGTGGTTACAAATATTCCTTAATAAAGGAATTAAAAATAATCCATCCTCACACATGTGTGAGATGACAAAAAAGACAAAAGACTTGTAGGGATTCCTTTGGAATATTCCTACAAGTTAATAAATAATTACAATTAAAGAATAACCTTTACCAAGTAAAGATTAATCTTCTAACATCCCCCCTTAAGCTTTACTTGGGGAGGTTACATCAAACCCTTCAATGGGTTGTAAACCAAGATTTTTACAATGAAAGAGAAATTTATCTTTACAAAGAGCTTTGGTGAGAATATCTGCAACTTGATCTTCACTTTTACAATACAAAAGAGAAATTTGCTTGTCTTCAATTTGCTCTCTAATGAAGTGATGTTGAAGAGCAATGTGCTTGGTCCTTGCATGAAAAATTGGATTCTTTTCCAAAGCAATAGCACTTTGATTATCACAATACAAAGGAGTAGGATCCTTTTGAGGTAGACCCAAGTCTTCAAGTAATCTTCTTAACCATAATGCCTCTTTAGATGCATTTGTACAACCTTTATATTCAGCTTCTGTAGAACAAAGAGAAGTAGATTGTTGTTTCTTACTATTCCATGAGATTGCACCTAATCCAACAAAGAAACAATAACCACAAGTGGATCTCCCATTATTGGGATCACCTTCTAAATCTGAATCAGTATAACCTTTTAAAGAAAAATCATAATTTGCATCATAAAAGAGACCAAGATTAAGAGTGCCTTTAACATATCTTAAAATTCTTTTTGCAACTTTAAAATGAGTTTGTTGTGGTTTAGACATAAAGCTAGAAACCAATCCAACACTTTAGGTGTTTTCCAAATTTGCATACCCAAAATAATGTAATAGGCCCAAATCACTCATTTGAAATTGTTGATTGAGTTGAGACTTAACATCACTAATCAAAAAGTTAGAACTAGAAGTGATAATTAAATCATTAAAATAATAATCACAATATCATTTTCACTATGTTTAATATATAAATTTGGACCATTTTTACTTCTAATGAAACCATGAGATAGAAAGAAAGCATAGCCCAAATTATAAAATGTCAATATATCTAGACATAGCAATAATAGTTCTAGGTTTCCTCTCACTACATCATTTGTTGTAATGTAAAGGGAAATTGTGTCAAGATTAATAATAAAAGACTTTGAAAATTAGTCCTAAAGATGGTTTTAAAAAAACCATATTGCCTTCAATAAAATAATGAAACATAAAGGTTTCAAGAACTTGATCCCCATCAATTTAGAAAATAGATCTAAGTTCATAAAAAAAATAAGTGCATACCATCAAAGTGGATGGAAATATTTTCCATGGGTCCCAAAAAAAACTCCAATGAGACTTGATAAAATATATGATTCATTATAGATAGGGCTCCCTATGCAACATTACTGCAAATGTGACTAGCACAAAAAATATATGTAAAGGCTCCATTGAGACTTGATAAAGTGATTAACTTGCAAAACATATATAGATGGAATAAATCCATCAAGAAGGCAAATACTCCAATGAGCTTTTAATTTTCAAAAAATATATAGATGAAATAAATCCATCAAAAAGACAAATTGACCAATAATGCACAATATCAGATTAATGAGACACAATAAAATATCAAATTCCCTTTTTCAAAACAACATAATTGTAGTTGAGAAGGAAACACTAGATTTGTTTTAAATATTGTAATAGATGAAAAGCCACAAATCAAGCCACCTTAAGTTATGAAAATTAATATTAAAAATAAATAAAAATTATGATGGAATAATGGGAATTGCATATTATGAAGTGAAGTATTATTAAGTATAAATAAGTCATTTAAGACGATATTCATGCATTCATGACTACATGAATATCCCCTTTTCATATTCCAAATATAATTGAGTAAAACAAGTACACTATTATTGGGTTGATCAAGTCCAATAATAAAGTACTTGTGAAGTTATTTAAAAAAAAATTATGTGAAGCAACATGATGAGATGCACCTAAATCAATAACCCATTCAAAAAGGTTTAGAAACATTCAAACTACATGTAAAAGCACGTCTAGATTGATCACCATTGTTATGAAATTGTTGATTATTTTGATTCATAGGCTTTTTCTCAATTTTCTTTTTAAAACAAGTATTTTGCCAATGACCATCCTTATTACAATAAGTGCAATGTGGTCTCTTAGAAGAGTTAAACTCTCTAGGATCATTGCCATTATTATAATGAGGTTTGGAATTATAATGTTGTTGTTTAGAATGAGGTTTAAAATTTTGCTTATGCTTAGACAAGAAAGCATGTTCATTAGACTTAAGAGTACCAAACTGAATTAACTTAGCCTCTTCTTGTCTTAATAAATCACGAAAAATATCATAAGTTAATTGAGTAGCTAAAGAAGGAATAGCTAATTGAGCATGAATATTAGTAATGAATTGCTGAAATTGTCTAGGAAGACACTTTTTAAGAATAAGATGAATTAATCTAAGATTATCTAATTTAACTCCTAAACCATCCAATTGACTATTTAAAGCATCAAATTTCAATAAAAAATCATCCATAGATTTAAAATCAGAATACCTCAAATCTTCAAGTTGATCTTGAATTTGAATTTTTCTTGATTCATTTGTACTATCATAAATTGTTTTGAGTTTGTCCCATGCTTCATAGGCAGTTGTACATGTCCCAATGTGAACATAAAGTTCGGGTGACATGGAGATACCTATGAGGCCAAGGGCTTCCTCATTTTTAAGATTCCATTTTTCAATTTCATCTTTGGATGCAGACGAACCTGGTTTAGATTTAGGATCCGTTGCAACATCCAAAAGATGTTTAAATCAAAAAATGAAAGAAATGTGAGTTTTCCAAGAATGATAGTTAGAACTAGTTAATTTAATCTCAGGAATTAAAGTTGACATGATTGCAATAAAAAAATTACTTTATGAAAAAAAAAACTATTGTAAATATTTGCTTAAAAAAAAATCCCTCTTGATTCAATTAAATCTTTAAAAAAAAATTGTCTAAAAATAAATAAGCCCCTTTAAACTAAAATATTAAAAACAACTTTTTTAGAAAAAAAAATAATTAATTAAATTTCAAATGTTAAAATAAACTAATATATTATTTTAAAAAATAATAAATATTAATAGATTTAATATGATAAACTTTAGAGAAAATTAATTTAAAACTTTAAAAGTTGTAATAAAAAACGTAGTATTAAAAAAAGGACTTTATTAAATTTTTTTGAGAAACCTACTTAATCGATTAAAAGAGGAAAAGAGTGCTTTTTAAAAAAAATCTTTTAGCTTTTTAAAAGCTTAAGATATGCAAATCTTTTTTAAAAAATAATGAAAAAGATTTTCACTTTTTATGGTAAAATCCTTTTGCATAATAAAAACTTTTATTAAAACTAGTATGCCTTTTTTTCAAAAAAAAACTTCAAAAGCACATTAAAAAGGGAAAATGCCCAGCCAAGAGAATGGGCGGGAAGATTTTTTTTTTAAATCTTTTTGAAAGGAGATTAAAGAGCAATAGGCCTACTTTGAGGGTTTGATTTTAAAAAATTAAAAGAAGATAAAGATTTTATTTTGCATGAGTGCAGGTCTGGTGTGAGAAGGATATGGATGCATTCTGGATGAAGGAAGGATGAACAGCGGCGCCAAAAGTTGCAAAAGCAAGATTTGTATGAGGCAGGGCCTTCAAAATTTAGTAAACAAGATTTGGATTAAAAAGAAAATTGATTTTTCTTTCTTTAAAAAAATGCAATGGCTGAAAGCTTGAATATTATTTATTATTTTTAAATATTTTTTGATATTTTATTATTCAAGAAAGATTGAGATTAATAGTAAAATAGAAAAAATAGGGATATTGAAATTGATTTTTTTTTAAATTGAACATGTAAATATGGAGAATTTTTACAGATATGTAAAAAAGCAGATTACCCTTTTTCTAAAATGTAAAATATAGTGATTTTATTTACAATTTAACCTCATATTGTAAAAAAAGTTAAGATCTAAAAAGAAAAGAAATATAACCTTTTATTTGAGGGTTTCTAAAATTTTGCAAAAAATAAACATGCATACAAATTATAATCAATTTTTATATAGATCTAATATTAAGATTTGTATAAACTGTAGAAATAAATAACTTTAAATTGAAAGTTGAAAAATAAGATAAACCCTTGTTGGGTTTTTGCACTAAATGCAAACAAATTATTTGAAGTATGAAATTAGAAAATTGAAATTCCTTGCACAATAAAATTAGGTTAGAAAAGAATTTCTAATTTTTTTTTGATTTTTTACAAGAATTTGAACATGCAAAAAATGGGTTTTTTTTTTAAACTTGAACTATAACCCTTTATTTGATGGTTTAAAAGAAAAAAAAAACTGCATAAACTTAAGTATGCATGCAAACTAAAATACTTTAAAACTTTAGATAAAAAAACCTGCACAAGGGTTAGAAGACAAAAAACAACCAAGATTAGGCACTAGATCTTCTTCTCCTCTTTGAGAATGTCTCCAATGGTGTGCTGAAAAATATGGTAAACCTTCAACAATATAGCTCACAAGATATTAGTAATACCAAGCTCTGATACCATGAAAGGAAATAGAAAAGAGCAATGGAAAGTACTAATAAAGAGCAATTGTTTGAAGGAAAGAGATTACCAAATAAATTGAAGTAGCCAAACCAAGCACCACCAAAGCAAGAGAGACACAAGAATTTGTTAAGGGGAAAAAACAAGAAAAAACCCCAATATTATGAATGGAGGCAAAATGCCTAAAGAATAATACAAAGAGAGAGAGAGAGTTCCAGCCTTAGCTTGCTTGCATGAGTCTTGAAGAATGAGAGGAGAGGCACCTCAATAAGTAGAGGTGAAGAAGGAGTTAGAATGTAACTCCCAACTCAATGAATGCCACCATTCATCTATGTGTGTGCAAAGTGTCACCTCTTAAGGAGGTGGTTACAAATATTCCTTAATAAAGGAATTAAAAATAAGCCATCCTCACACATGTGTGAGATGACAAAAAATACAAAAGACTTGTAGGGATTCCTTTGGAATATTCCTACAAGTTAATAAATAATTACAATTAAAGAATAACCTTTACCAAGTAAAGATTAATCTTCTAACAGTCCTCTCAATCTTTGACTCTTAACTCTAGAAGTTTCAACTTAAAGCTTGTATTCCTGAATTAAATAGCTAAAATGATTATATTAATTTGATATAAAAAATTAAAAAATTAAAAAATAGTGATAATGGCTTTTCAATGTTATTTAAAAGTTATTTAACCATTTTTGATTCTATATGTTGAATTTGTATGAAAATATGTTAATGGCTTGGGTAAATGACTTTAATGACTACTTCACCATGTAAAAAGCTTTGCCCCTATATCACTTGGTTCCCTAAGATCTTCAAGTGAATTTGCATGGTGTTGTGCAATAAGATGATGTCTTAAAACATATTTTATATTTTTTTTTAGCAATAAGATGATGTCTTAACATGTATTTTATATTTTGTTATTGAACAAGTATCACAATAAAAATCACTTTTTCCTTTAAACAGAGAAAACATTACTATTATGGTTTGAAAATGCATGTTATAAACAATCTCCATGTGGTCTCATGGGATGATATCAAACAAAATCTATCAAAAAATTGATATTTTTTTGTGAATTTTCCTCTGTTTTGCAGATTTGTCACATGTTTATGTTTATGGTGATATTTTCTATGACTTTTCCTATGTTATGTAGATCTTTTGTACTACATATACATTCCCCATCTTACTAGCAATTTTGTGAAACAATAAATTTTCATGGTTATTATAGTATAATATTTCAATAATAATTTTATTTTATAATATTTATATGAACCTTATTTCTACTAATATAATAAAAAAAATTAAAAGGTGATTTCTTTAGAAAAATAAGTTTAATGTATTAAATAACTATTTAATATAGATATATATTATATATGTCGCAAAACAAAATCAACATTATAAATAGTGTCAAAATCTCAAAAGCTATATTTCATATTATATGAAATCAAATTTTAATTATTTATTTACAATATTCCAATTTTAAGAAAACAATTTTGTATTATTGAACTTGTATTTTTTTATAAAATAGCAATATTTAATATTTTTCAATCTCCTCATTCAAAAATACTCTTATAGAATCGAATAAATGAGAAAAAGTTGTGTTTTTTAATCTTGATGTGTATACATTATAATATAATTGTAATTTGATCATGATTATAGGTGTAAGAGGCTAAATTTTATGGTTGAACATTTATACTTTTTTGTGATAATCAAAAGATTAATATTTATATGAAAGGGGAGATTTTGAGTAGATTGTCAATATATATATATATATATATATATATATATATATTGTAGGGGATGGAAGCTCCTTCCTAGGATCCTCAACCTGCAACAACAAACCACCCTTACAATACATGAGAGAAACAAAAAGGTTATTCTGCCAAATATTGAGAATGATATTCAAAATGATGAAAAATTGCATATTGCACAAGCCTTTTAAAGGCATGAAAAATGCAACAGGTGAAAAACTACCCAATACAAGAAAAAATCACCTACGTGATTAACCCTAAGTGAAAACTTAACACTGCACTAACACCCCACCTTAAGTGCAAACTTAGGGAGATTATTATGCAAAATGAAATGCAAGATGGGTCCTGGCTACGAGGCTATGTTAGGTACCCATGCACAACTGCTATGTAATCCAATCTCTCGCAACCGAAGAAAAGGAGAAAAAATCTGTGGGAGAAAACTCCTCTCCAAAAGAGAGGAAAAAGCTGAAAAAGTGAAAGATGGAAAAGTGAAAGGAGGAGGACTTCACAAGACCCCCAAGGACAACTCTTGTCATTGATCTTAGCAAAATACAAAAAGAGAGAGACTATGTAGCCCCCCCATAAAAAATAGTATAAATGTTGAAGATCCCCCCATGATGAAGAAACTCCTATGTTGATCTTGGAAGTCTAAAGAATATCCCATGTCTGTAAACAACATGCCTCCCTTTAGGGAGAAACAACCACTGATGCAAGAGAAACTCCAGCTCTGATACAAGAGAAGGGAGAGGAAGAATCAACATGAAAGATGCCTCTCAAAACTGTCTCGGTGCCTCCATGTAACCAAATGTCACATCATGATTAAGTGCAACCTCAACTGAAGAAGGTGGCTCAACAAGACCATGTGGAAACTCTGAAGAAACAATCTCCAAAGACATAGATGGTGTGACAAAAATGCATATACTGTCATAAAAAAGAAGGGATATACCCTCAAATGCATCATCCAATCATAAATGTGAGATTCACAAAACAACTCTACAAGACCTATCAAGTTCAACTATCCCACAAAGAATGATCTGAAGGATCAAGAACATCCTGCTATGTTGAAGAACCAACCTTTGAAGCAATAGGAGATGAATCAACATAGGTCTAAAGAACTCCAAAGTTCAAATGGCCAATCTCTCCCAAGGAATTTCTATCAACACTTGCAAGAGGGGTGTGAGGCTCATAATCATCATCAACAACAAAATAAGAAAAGGCATAGAGATGAGACTCATGATCAGCTTCACCAAAAATAATGACTTTTCCAGTATTAGCCTCTCTAACAAAAAAAGAATTTGCAGTGAACTCTACAGTCTTAGGTACCTCACCATGAGTAATTTGATAGATGGAAAGTAGATTTGTGTGCAAATCAGTAATACACAGTATATCTTTGAAACAACCATCACCAATCTCAACATTGCCTATCCTTGCAACATCCAAAAGCTTACTATCTCCCAACAAAATCTTAGAAGTATCAGTAGGATGAAGACCCAAAAAAAGATAGGGAGTAAAACCCATGTGGTGAGATGCTCCTGAATCCAAAAACCATCTATCATGACCATAATGAAATGCAAAAGTTACCAATGCATGTCCTTTACCCATGTAGAGTTTATCTTCTTTACTACTTGAAAATCTTGCATTCCCTAACTATGTGGGTTTGGATGATGATGCAAATTGAGAGGTTGTAGGAGTCATAGATGAGGGCAGTGGAATATTGTTCTTCTGAAGAAGATGTGAAAGGTCATCAATCTTCTTCATATAATAGTGGTGTTTATCATGACCTTTCTTCTTGTAATACACACAACTGAACTTCTCCTTCTTAGGTTAATCCTCTTTTGAAGAGGTGGAGGACTCACTAGACTCTGTCTTGGCCTTAGGTTTCTTCTTCCCTTTGCTTCGAGATGCTTGTGCAACTAATGCATGATTCATAGAGACCCCCTCTAACTAGGCAAGTTTGGCTTCCTCCCTCGTCAAATGGTCACAAAAAGTCTCAAAAGAAGTCATTTGGAATGCATTTCCCAAAGCATCCTTGGTGGAGTAGAAGGTAGAAGAAAAATCTCCAAATGAACCTCTCAACTTAGACAAAATCAAAAAAATGGATTCCTTATCAGTTTTACCCTTCCCACATCCCGCCAATTATGGCCTCACAGATTTGAACTTGACTAGGAAATCATCAATGGAAGGAAATGCATAAGGGGAAAGAGAAGTTAATTCTACCTCTAGTTGCAAAGCATGGAACTCATTGACCTGACCAAACAAGTTTTGTAACTCATCCCATACCTCCTTAGGTGTATTACACTCCTCAATATGGAAAAGAAGACTATTAGAAACATACAAAGATATCGGACCCATAGCTTTGTCACACTTGTTTTTGTGAGCAAATGTTTCATACTCCTTGGTAAAAATGGGTTGGTTATAACTCGGTGTAGACCACAAACCCTTAGATTGGAGCATCTTATGCATTTTAATCTTCCAGGTATGGTAGTTATGGGGGGTTAAAAATTCAACTAAATCAAAAGTAGCCATGACAACAATTTGCACCAAAAGAAAAAATACACCAAACTAATACAACTAAAACCTCGAAAAAAAATCAACCAATGCAACCTCTCGAAATTTATTTTTCCAACATACAAAAAAATATCACTCAAGAAATAAAAAGGGCTGAATATGTACCTTAACTTTGGAAAATTATATCACCTTAGGAGATATTTTGTAGTAGATTACCAAGCCACATGAATGCACAAGTCACCACAACACTACAAGAAAGAGAGCCTCTTCACAATCTATGAAACTTGCTCATGACCACCAAAGACACTGTAAAGCTATTTAAATATTAAAAAAATACCCCACATTGGCAATGTGGGATAAATTTTCTAGCAATCTGCTTTTGGGGCCCACCTCCACTTCAACTATGCAGTAATTAGAAGCCCTAAATAAATATTTAGGGGAAAACTTTATAAAATATAATTTTTTTCCATCAAAACCAAATTTGTGCCTACTACAGTTGTTGCAAAATGTGACCTCTAGGCAACAAATCACACCCCTCTGAATCAGGCCTCACAAATTCCACGCTTTCTACAAATGAAAAATGCCTTGATCGCGGCAGAGAGAGAATCCCTGTTTAAATCATTCCTCCAAACAAGAATAATCGCCCTCTATGATAGTATATTATCCCTTCAATGCTCACAGCCTTGGTGAAAGATCATGATTGGTATTCAAAACAACGGCTAAAAAATAAATACAAATCACGCTAGCCAAACAAAATGACCTCCTTTGTGCATTGACTTGGGAAAAATGCCATGGGTATCAAGCCTCAATTGGCCCCCAAAACAAAATCGTTGCCCAAAAATTTAATCATGCCCTCTTTAATAGAAAAATCGACAACGAAAGAGACAAATTATGCCTCAACAAAAGATTCATAGAAGAAAAAACGCGCCTCTCCAAAAAGCAATCAAATCGCCTCTGCAACAAAAAAAATGGGCCTTTAATGAATGAAAAAAATCAAATGTCTCCTCAACATATTCAACTTACAAAGATTGTTCTCTCTCAACAACAGCGACTTCAAATCAATTCGCCAGCAACAAGAAAATGAAGAATAATCAGAAATAATGGCAAATTTGAAATTTAATAAAATTCAAATGTCAAAAAACTTTAGTAGGAAAAAAATTGCCTAGATCTCCTTGGCAAAAACTCTCTAGGAAGGTGAGCAAGAGGAGGAGCTCTGATACCATATAGGAGATTGGAACTCCTTCCCAGGATCCTCAACCTGCAACAACAAACCACCCTTACAGTACATAACACAAAGGTTATTCTGCCAAATATCGAGAATGATATTTAGAATGAGATGAAAAATTACACTGTACAAGCCTTTTAAAGACATGAAAAAAGCAATGGGTGAAAAACTACCTAATATGGGAAAAAACCACCTACGTGATTAACCCTAAGTGAAAACTTAACACTACACTAACATACATACATACATACATACATATATACATACATATACATATATATATATATATTACAAACAAAAGAACTAATGTTTTCATTAACCCTATTGCTCTCTATTAACTAGTGAAGCATGCCTAGAATCAACTACCTCCTCAACCCAAATCCCATTCTCATTAACTAACCTACCCTAATGATTGTCTATCAAAAATGGAAAAATACATGTCATAACATATCTCACATCAACATCTAGATTTGTGCATGGTAAGGCTGCAATGATTTAATATGATGTAATCAATTCCAATCTCTATCCTCTCTTAATGATAGTAGCTATGCACACATGCTAATACAGCTCCAACATTCCTAAAATAAGTGTACAAAACCTAGTATTACTCTATATCTCCTTAACACCATATACCAAATCTAATTGTAGAGTTGGATACAAAGCCAAGTATACCCCCTGAACTATGGATTACATCTCTTGAACAACCTCCATATTGATATGTTGAACTTTGATGCCAAAGAACTGGTATAGAAGATAGAGCAAAATAAATCATAAAAATTTAAAAAATTAGGAAATGATGGGAAATATTGATGATGCAACCTTTATAAATAGCTACTTTGGATTAATGACTTTCCATAAGAGTTAGATCTCCCAATGCTCCCTGAATAAAAAAAATAAGGATTCAAGATAACATAATACAATATGCATTGCAATCATCTATTTGAGATACAAAACTACCCTATTTGCACCCCTTCATGAAGTTCCTACCATGACTCTACATACTAAACCATGAACCTAACGCTAATCTTGAGAGAAAATTGACAAATTTAGAGCACTAATGCAACCACCTTCTTAATAAAAGGATAATAATCCAACATCATACGTTATAAGAACACAATAGTTGGATACCAACTTACACATTAGCTTCAATGAATTTACAAAGTCCAACCAACACTCCCAACTAATTGTATGCTGCTAGAATGTTTAATCAAATAAATTTGGGTTTTGTAGCATATCACCTATAAGACACACTCAATGGCCTTATGAGAAAATAATATGTATCTTTTGAGCTAACAAAAGAATAATATTAATGCTATCTATTATAGAAAAAACATGACCTTATGACAACAATGGTTCCCTTTAATAAGGTTCTATAAGCTTCTCACAAAATTAGTGTTTTAAATTTTTTAGAGGTTTAGGGAACATCAATGACAAAGAGATCATGGTCAAGATCTTGTTGGTTCATGTCCTCGTACCATAAAGCACTAGGATGTAATGAATGCCCAAAAACAAGAAGACTCACCCAATGAATGCATAAAAACCCTTGAATCATCTAGGTCGCTTATAATATCTCATGACCCATAATTTTGATGATAGGGTCAAAGTACAAACCTATGTCAAACTTTTATAAAGGAAATGACCAACACAAATACAAATTTTCAACTTTGACCACCTAAAAGTGGTCATTATATTTTGAGTTCCAAAATGATAAACTAATAAAATGTAGAACTCTTAATGAAGTTTAATAATACTTATAATTTAAAAAAAAAAAAAAAAACTAGAAAATTGGTTTGATATATTTTTTTACAAATTTAAGAGCAAAGTTTGAATTGCTGAAAATTTCAAAAAAGAAGTGAGGTTGATGGGACATAACAAGAAAAGAGAAAACATTTTTTCCCTAATTATTTTCCCCAATTAGAAAACTCCAATATCTAGTGCATAAAAAAATCAATAATTTTTTTTTTCTAATAACATTTTAAAAGTCAAACTGCACCAAAACGTCATAGTTTTCAAAGGACATCAACTTCTATCTAATTATTTTATCATTTGAAAAAATAATTATATCCTTTTGGAGAGAACTCTATCCTCTAGTGTGTCATATATTTTTCAAAAAAAAATGTTTTTTAATATTTTTTAATATATTCAGTCTCATGTTTGATTATAATAACCTACTTACAATATTTTTTTAAAAATCATAATAAAACTAATCAAAATATGGAAAAAAAAAAAGATTATAGACTCTAGCTTTACAAAAGAGTATTTTCATGTTTTCATGAGAGTACCCCTAGTTGGAGAAATTTAGAGTTGAAGTTGAAATTTTGTGAATTCTCCCCAAAAGAGAGGTTAAGACACCAAATGTGCAACCACATAGATAGTTTTAATCAAATTTGTTTCAACCAAAACATTTTTGATCGAAAATGTTTCACTTAAAACCATACACATAAATTCAGTCATGACTCAAATTTTCAATGGGAAAATTTTTGTTTTATAGTTTCAAGCGAAAGGATTTCTCCTAAAATTGTACATGGTACATGGTTTTAGGAAAAAAAAATTTGACTAAAACTAATTAGGGAAAAGATGCTTTGCTAGAAACTATTTTGTTGGTTGAAAGTGTTATACAACTTTGTGATTTTACCCAACATCATGAACTTACGTTAGGCTTAGAGATCCTACCATAATATTTCCACTAGTGGGGACATCTACAGATGCCACTAATTATACACAAGCACATAAAATAGGGTCCCATTACTATTGACATGACCTTAAAACATGTAGTGGTGTAAGAATAATTAAATGTCACATTAACAACTTATAAGTGATGTCTTGGCTACATAATATTTCATCTTAGTTAGAGTTCTAATAATTCCATCATCTATTGAAATCAACATTATATATCAAACTCTTGAAACCACCATGAAACTTTATGTCAATGAAAAGCTCTCACTAATGACACTAAGAACCCATGAACCTATATGAAAGGGGTCCCCCACAAGATGGCATGGCTACAAATTAGCCAATGGTGTATAATTGAGAACTTTTGAGTCTAAAACCACTTATGGATTCAAAATGTTGACATGCTGCTCTCTTTACATTATTATCTATTAGACTTTCTAACTCATTAAAGCGAAGTGAGAGGGTAAGAATCAATGCAGAGAAGGGTTAGAGGCCTAACTAATGCCCTCAATGGGTGGGATTGGTCTAAACACACATGAATTAATGGAAAATATTTGAAGTTAAGTGTATGATTCAAGCTTCAACCATTAACAAAAGCTTCTAAACATTTTGAGCATACAAAACCTTAATTTAAGCATATTTCTAGTTTAGGATATAGTCCACAATTCTATAACAAGCTCCTAATGTCTAACACTCATGATCATGGTAACTTTATATCACAATATAAAGATATTAACAATTTAAGGATTAGCTTCATTAATATGCAATCAACAATATAAAATCCTAATATAGAGATAAGCACAAACTCATAAGGATTTTTAGAGAGCTCATATGGCTCTAAGAAAAATTTATCATGCATTGAATGGGATAACCATTATTCATTTTAGGAATCAAATGTTACAATGTACTTGGATTCCTCTAGAAATATAATACTATCTCAATTCCATGTGAGTATTAAGGATTTGATCCTAATTTCATGTAATTTAAATATCAATCTGATATGTTTAATATTCTCAAACCAAAGACTACTACTTTTTGATTTAATACAAGAATCTAAAGGTCATCCATTTTCACTTCCCTATTGGAAGGTCTAATGGTAATCCCTGGAACCTTGAATATTTAACTTTATTACCTAGTACCCCTTCATGCTAGAAAAAAA
Organism: Sequoia sempervirens; assembly: GCA_007258455.2. Lineage (NCBI taxonomy): Eukaryota > Viridiplantae > Streptophyta > Pinopsida > Cupressales > Cupressaceae > Sequoia > Sequoia sempervirens. The sequence goes on along the minus strand of VDFB02252041.1, from coordinate 3,761 downwards.
GATAAGATCAAAAATAAAAGTTCACTTTAATAACGCTTATAGTGTAAAATTGTAATTAACCTCAAATTCCATGAGTTAGGAAGGAGGACTAGACTTTAGTCATTTTTCTTGACTACAAGATTGTGGTTTCTAGGTTAAATGAAAAATAAAATATAGAAGAATGCATAAGGTAGCATATTTTTTGACCAAATATTTTCTTAAACTTAAACCACCCATACAAATTAGAGACTTGCCTTTAATCAACGCTACATTAAGCAACAACAACAACAACAATAGATGAGAGCTCCAACATAGTGACATGCCAAAATAGGAAGCCATTGTATTCATAATGTTTAAAAATATGAAGAAACACTCCAAAAATCCAATGTTATTATCCTTTGATGGATGTCCAAGCCTTGTAACAAAACTATTAGTTTCATGCACCTACATATAATTAATTGAAATTATTTATTAGGGATAATTGAGCATATTTATATTCATTCTTTTTGCATGCCCTAATAGTATTACTCTACTAAGTGATGATTGAGGAGATTTATATTCATGGTTTCTACAAGCTCTACTAGAATCACTAGTCTAAGATGTAAATAATAACTATATAAAATGACAATAAAGCTTCAAACCCTCATAATTTTTCCATTAAATGTAAATCAAAACCATACCATGTAAAGCCCTAAACTTGCATTCCAAACCAAGCACACCTTCCCAAAAATTTCAAGATATATTTTTTTAATAAATTGGAAATCAATACTCTTTTGCACATTGTGGGTGCTTCTATATTTTGCATTCATTTCTAACAAAGCTACATTACCACCTCTCATCCCTCCTTCCTCCCCATTAAGCACTTCATCCTCTCTTCCCCAATTTTTCTCAACAAGAATCAATAATAATTTAGACAAGGTATCTCTAGCGCATTCATTGCCAAGTGGTAGTATTTCACCCTACTTCTTCTCCATGTCTATTCCAACCAAACTTGTCTTTTCTCATAATTTTTCTTCATTGCTCCATGTCATGCTCTAACTAGGTGTTTACTAGAGCATTTTGATGTCCAACGTTAAATTTTCAGATTCATTTAAAAAGGAGCTAAGTGCAATTAATATCTCAAACCTGCCTTTAATTGTAAACTTAAAAATTCCATTTCATTAACATAATGATATATTTTTTATAATATTAATAGTCAATAAAATTAATATAAATAATTATATATATACTCATTTCAAATTTCTTTTTGGTGTCATCTTAATATAAGACAATAAGTAGTACTAAAAGATTATGCATTTAAACCTTGATGAAACATCATAATACATCTTAATGTGGTATGCATAAAATATACTCATTCAAAATAATGGTTTTCTAATTCCAAATAGAACCTAAATTTAACAATTGACTCTCCCTATCAAGAAATTATTTTGTGATAGTGAAGCATAGCTTAACACTAAATATTCTTTGGGAAAATCAAGTCTCCCCAATGCCTTGTAAGGTTATGTAAAGATTGGCATTAATATACTTCTTCTTATTGCATCTACTTCATCCATCAATATTTGCTTCATTTTTCCCACCAATTGGATGTAGTTCATCATCTAGAAAAGACAAGAGTATTATTTGTAGAAATATTTTTCTACACATCAAAATTACTTAGGGGTTGTTAATTATATTTTAAGAAAATCTCAAAGTGATAAAACACCTAGACAAATACATTAGAAATCAAGCATGGTCAAGCACATAATGCCACATGGTCTCCACCTTCTTGACACTATTCACTCAAGAATAGTGGTTCCACTATGCAATCACACTATTGACTATGATTTCCTCTCTTTGAAAAACATGGGTATAAGAATCTATCTCAAAACATACAAATTCAAAGGTAATGCACAAATACCCTCCTCTTAAATTTATAAGCTCTATGAGAATGCAAAATGACTACATGTAAACACAAGGCTAGGTATACTAGAATAATAGTAACAAAAATTCGATTAAAGAAAAACATAAAAATACGAAGAAGTCATAATGAGAAACTAATAATTGTGCTTATTTTTTAGTAATTGGTGTCATAATTTATACTACTAATATATAAATGTTCATGATTCAAAATGACTTGAACCACTAAAACCTATCAATTACACTAAAAGGAAAACACTTAGCAGAGAAAGAAAAGAAAAGTTAGACTTTGGAAAATAGTATCAATCTCATTAAAATTAATGGTTACTCAAAACTGCTCAATGTTTAAAAGAACTATGAGAAATGCCAAAGTGCATATCCACATTAATTATCTCTTTTTTCATGTTTTGATTCCTCACATGTCTACTATCCTGAGAAGAACAAGGACATTGAAGGATGGTGCATACATGCATCTAAAATAATTAAAAAGAGCACACGCATGTTCAAAACCTAATTTAATATTTCATTAAAATTATTACCATTGGTCTAGGATCTAATAAAGGTATAGCCATCATACCTATGTGTCAACTTATGTCAACATCTTTGTTGATACATCAACTACTTCACATATCTCCACATGGATAGACTTAAATGCTTGCAAGCTCTTAATGGCATATACAAATGACCTTGCTTGTCAATTTTCAAGCAAGAAGTCATGAAGCATGTGTTACTTGAAGTACAATCAAATTGTTTGCACATTTTAAACATGCATTTAATGAGTAATGCATGTGTTACTTGAAGTCAAATTGTGTGCACATTTTAGACATGCATTTAATGAGTAATGCATGTGTTACTTGAAGTCAAATTGTCTGCACATTTTAAACATGCATTTAATTGATAATGCTTGACACTCAAAATCAAAACGATCATCTTTCACTGACACCAAAAATCCAAAAATGACATGTATTGAGAACATGTCATTTGCTTAAACCTCATGGACATGTCATTGTGATTGTGTTAAAAGTATTTAGCGTATGTTAATATTGATCGAGAGAGCTTGGAACGTATCCAAACCTACCACAATGTCTTAATCTACTCGAGAGAGCTGGAATGTATCCAATATAGCTCATTCTGAGCTCAGAGTTCATGGATCCCATATGTTTAATCATCTTGTACGTATGTACGTATGTACTTTCTTAACTGTTGATTTGCGAATTTCACGTTCCCTTCCTCTTACAAATTAAGCCTGAGAGCATTGCCTCAATGTGCATTTTATCACCTGATTTTAATTGCACAGTTCTTATAAAATCTGGTTAGGAAAGAGGACTAGACTTCACCCGATTTCCTTGACTATAAGATCATGATTTCTAGGTAAAATGACTTAAATAAAATATAGAAGATGAGATTTTTTCTTTTCTTGCTCTCTATCATCTTGATGATGGATTACGGAGTGTTATCCGAAACGTTGATGTAAAAAAAATTCAGCACAATCAAATTCAGAAATAATACTGAACAAGAATGTATATCTTAACATATTGTTTGACCAAATATTTTCTTGAACTTAAAGCACCTATACAAATTAGAGACTCGCCTTTAATCAACACTACATTAAGAAACAAAAACAATAGATGAGAGCCCCAACATAGTGACATTCTAAAATAGAGAATCATCATATTCATAATGATGTTTAAAAATATAGAGAAGCACTCCAAAAATCCAATCTTATTATCCTTTGATGGATGTCCATGCCCTATTACAAAACTCTTATTGTCATGCAACTACATATAACTAATTCATATTGTTTATTAGGGATAATTGAGTATATTTATATCCATTCTTTCTACGTGCCTTAGTAGCATTGCTTTGACAAGTGACGATTGAGGAGA